>OY821517.1:206469401-206576901 GCA_963682025.1 Cordilura impudica | reverse complement strand
ATTTAAAATTAAAAATTAAAAATTAAAAATTAAAAATTAAAAATTAAAAATTAAAAATTAAAAATTAAAAATTAAAAATTAAAAATTAAAAATAAAAATTAAATATTAAAAATTAAAAATTAAAAATTAAAAATTAAAAATTAAAAATTAAAAATTAAACATTAAAAATTAAAAATTTAAAATTAAAAATTAAAAATTAAAAATTAAAAATTAAAAATTAAAAATTAAAAATTAAAAATTAAAAATTAAAAATTAAAAATTAAAAATTAAAAATTAAAAATTAAAAATTAAAAATTAAAAATTAAAAATTAAAAATTAAAAATTAAAAATTAAAAATTAAAAATTAAAAATTAAAAATTAAAAATTAAAAACTAAAAATTAAAAATTAAAAAATAAAAATTAAAAATTAAAAATTAAAAAATAAAAATTAAAAATTAAAATTTAAAAATTAAAAATTAAAAATTAAAAATTAAATTTTAAAAATTAAAAATTAAAAATTAAATATTAAATATTAAAAATTAAAAATTAAAAAATAAAAATTAAATATTAAAAATTAAAAATTAAAAATTAAAAATTAAAAATTAAAAATTAAAAATTAAAAATTAAACATTAAAAATTAAAAATTGAAAATTAAAAATTAAAAATTAAAAATTAAAAATTAAAAATTAAAAATTAAAAATTAAACATTAAAAATTAAAAATTAAAAATTAAAAATTAAACATTAAAAAATAAAAATTAAAAATTAAAAATTAAAAATTAAAAATTAAAAATTAAAAATTAAAAAATAAAAATTAAAAATTAAAAATTAAAATTTAAAAATTAAAAATTAAAAATTAAAAATTAAAAATTAAAAATTAAAAATTAAAAATTAAAAATTAAAAATTAAAAATTAAAAATTAAAAATTAAAAACTAAAAATTAAAAATTAAAAATTAAAAATTAAAAATCAAAAATTAAAAATTAAAAATTAAAAATTAAAAATTAAAAATTAAAAATTAAAAATTAAAAATTAAAAATTAAAAATTAAAAATTAAAAATTAAAAATTAAAAATTAAAAATTAAAAATTAAAAATTAAAAATTAAAAATTAAAAATTAAAAACTAAAAATTAAAAATTAAAAATTAAAAATTAAAAATTAAAAATTAAAAATTAAAAATTAAAAATTAAAAATTAAACATTAAAAATTAAAAATTAAAAATTAAAAATGAAAAATTAAAAATTAGAATTAAAAATTAAAAATTAAAAATTAAAAATTAAAAATTAAAAATTAAAAATTAAAAATTAAAAATTAAAAATTAAAAATTAAAAATTAAAAATTAAAAATTAAAAATTAAATATTAAAAATTAAAAATTAAAAACTAAAAATTAAAAATAAAAAATTAAAAATTAAAAATAAAAATTTAAAATTAAAAATTAAAAATTGAAAATTAAAAATTAAAAATTAAAAATTTAAAATTAAAAATTAAAAATTAAAAATTAAAAATTAAAAATTAAAAATTAAAAATTAAAAATTAAAAATTAAAAATTAAAAATTAAAAATTAAAAATTAAAAATTAAAAATTAAAAATTAAAAATTAAAAATTAAAAATTAAAAATTAAAAATTAAAAATTAAAAATTAAAAATTAAAAATTAAAAATTAAAAATTAAAAATTAAAAATTAAAAATTAAAAATTAAAAATTAAAAATTAAAAATTAAAAATTAAAATTTAAAAATTAAAAATTAAAAATTAAACATTAAAAATTAAAAATTAAAAATTAAAAATTAAAAATTAAAAATTAAAAATTAATAATTAAAAATTAAAAATTAAAAATTAAAAATTAAAAATTAAAAATTAAAAATTAAAAATTAAAAATTAAAAATTAAAAATTAAAAATTAAAAATTAAAAATTAAAAATTAAAAATTAAAAATTAAAAATTAAAAATTAAAAATTAAAAATTAAAAATTAAAAATTAAAAATTAAAAATTAAAAAGTGAAAATTAAAAATTAAAAATTAAAAATTAAAAATTAAAAATTAAAACTTAAAAATTAAAAATTAAAAATTAAAAATTAAAAATTAAAAATTAAAAATTAAAAATTAAAAATTAAAAATTAAAAATTAAAAATTAAAAATTAAAAATTAAAAATTAAAAATTAAAAATTAAAAATTAAAAATTAAAAATTAAAAATTAAAAATTAAAAATTAAAAATTAAAAATTAAAAATTAAAAATTAAAAAATAAAAATTAAAAATTAAAAATTAAAAATTAAAAATTAAAAATTAAAAATTAAAAATTAAAAATTAATAATTAATAATTAATAATTAAAAATTAAAAATCAAAAATTAAAAATTAAAAATAAAAAATTAAAAATTAAAAATTAAATATTAAAAATTAAAAATTAAAAATTACAAATTTAAAACCCAAAATTAAAAATTAAAAATTAAAAATTAAAAATTAAAAATTAAAAATTAAATATTAAAAATTAAAATTTAAAATTTAAAAATTAAAAATTAAAAATTAAAAATTAAAAATTAAAAATTAAAAATTAAAAATTAAAAATTAAAAATTAAAAAGTAAAAATTAAAAATTAAAAATTAAAAATTAAAAATTAAAAAAATAAAAATTAAAAATTAAAAATTAAAAATTAAAAATTAAAAATTAAAAATTAAAAATTAAATATTAAAAATTAAAAAATAAATTTAAAAATTAAAAATTAAAAATTGAAAATTAAAAATTAAAAATTTAAAATTAAAAATTAAAAATTAAAAATTAAAAAATAAAAATTAAAAATTAAAAATTAAAAATTAAAAATTAAAAATTAAAAATTAAAAATTAAAAATTAAAAATTAAAAATTAAAAATTAAAAATTAAAAATTAAAAATTAAAAATTAAAAATTAAAAATTAAAAATTAAAAATTAAAAATTAAAAATTAAAAATTAAAAATTAAAAATTAAAAATTAAAAATTAAAAATTTAAAAATTAAAAATTAAAAATTAAAAATTGAAAATTAAAATTAAAAATTAAAAATTAAAAATTAAAAATTAAAAATTAAAAATTAAAAATTAAAAATTAAAAATTAAAAATTAAAAATTAAAAATTAAAAATTAAAAATTAAAAATTAAAAATTAAAAATTAAAAATTAAAAATTAAAAATTAAAAATTAAAAATTAAAAATTAAAAATTAACGATTAAAAATTAAAAATTAGAAATTAAAAATTAAAAATTAAAAATTAAAAATTAAAAATTAAAAATTAAAAATTAAAAATTAAAAATTTAAAATTAAAAATCAAAAATTAAAAATTAAAAATTAAAAATTTAAAATTAAAAATTAAAAATTAAAAATTAAAAATTAAAAATTAAAAATTAAAAATTAAAAATTAAAAATTAAAAATTAAAAATTAAAAATTAAAAATTAAAAATTAAAAATTAAAAATTAAAAATTAAAAATTAAAAATTAAAAATTAAAAATTAAAAATTAAAAATTAAAAATTAAAAATTAAAAATTAAAAATTAAAAATTAAAAATTAAAAATTAAAAATTAAAAATTAAAAATTAAAAATTAAAAATTAAAAATTAAAAATTAAAAATTAAAAATTAAAAATTAAAAATTAAAAATTAAAAATTAAAAATTAAAAATTAAAAATTAAAAATTAAAAATTAAAAATTAAAAATTAAAAATTAAAAATTAAAAATTAAAAATTAAAAATTAAAAATTAAAAATTAAAAATTAAAAATTAAAAATTAAAAATTAAAAATTAAAAATTAAAAATTAAAAATTAAAAATTAAAAATTAAAAATTAAAAATTAAAAATTAAAAATTAAAAATTAAAAATTAAAAATTAAAAATTAAAAATTAAAAATTAAAAATTAAAAATTAAAAATTAAAAATTAAAAATTAAAAATTAAAAATTAAAAATCAAAAAATTAAAAATTAAAAATCAAAAAATTAAAAATTAAAAAATTAAAAATTAAAAATTAAAAATTAAAAATTGAACATTAAAAATTAAAAATTAAAAATTAAAAATTAAAAATTAAAAATTAAAAATTAAAAATTAAAAATTAAAAATTAAAAATTAAAAATTAAAAATTAAAAATTAAAAATTAAAAATTAAAAATTAAAAATTAAAAATTAAAAATTAAAAATTAAAAATTAAAAATTAAAAATTAAAAATTAAAAATTAAAAATTAGAAATTAAAAATTAAAAATTAAAAATTAAAAATTAAAAATTAAAAATTAAAAATTAAAAATTAAAAATTAAAAATTAAAAATTTAAAATTAAAAATTAAAAATTAAAAATTAAAAATTAAAAATTAAAAATTAAAAATTAAAAATTAAAAATTAAAAATTAAAAATTAAAAATTAAAAATTAAAAATTAAAAATTAAAAATTAAAAATTAAAAATTAAAAATTAAAAATTAAAAATTAAAAACTAAAAATTAAAAATTAAGAATTAAAAGTTAAAAATTAAAAATTAAAAATTAAAAATTAACGATTAAAAATTAAAAATTAAAAATTAAAAATTAAAAATTAAAAATTAGAAATTAAAAATTTAAAATTAAAAATTAAAAATTTAAAATTAAAAATTAAAAATTTAAAATTAAAAATTAAAAATTAAAAATTAAAAATTAAAATTAAAAATTAAAAATTAAACATTAAAAATTAAAAATTAAAAATTAAAAATTAAAATTAAAAATTAAAAATTAAAAATTAAAAATTAAAAATTAAAAATTAAAAATTAAAAATTAAAAATTAAAAATTAAAAATTAAAAATTAAAAATTAAAAATTAAAAATTAGAAATTAGAAATTAAAAATTAAAAATTAAAAATTAAAAATTAAAAATTAAAAATTAAAAATTAAAAATTAAAACAATTTGTTAAACTTGCTACCTAATTATTTCAGCAAATACATTGATATTTAACATTTTAAAGATATCGCCATATTCTAGACCATATCTTGACACAGTGATGCCCGATTTAAACCTTTTGGTGTATGAAAAGAAACGACAAACAATATTATAGGAACGACAAACAATATTATTTTAACTTTACCAAGGTAAATAGTTTATTTTGTTGAATATCCGTAATTTCAAAAGACAGACAGACCGATGCATGGACGGACATTATATTGACTCGAGTTGTTATTGGGATTAAGAATACAAATACTTTATGGGTTCGCAATTCATTGTTCAATCGTTACAAGAGAGTACCAATAGTCACAATAAGGAATAATACTTTTCAATGTTTTGAGAGCTAAAAATTATGCGGTATTTCAAAATAAAAGTTTTTAAAAACCTTGGCTATTTTTAGTTTTCCATATACCAGGAAAATGTGCTTTTTTTTTTAAAGTATTTTAAAGGAATTTACTTTTTTTTTTTTTAAATTATTCAAAAAAAAAAATTAGTTTATATAAAAGATCCTTGTTTGAGAAAAGGTAACTTTCTAAGAATATTTAATTTAAGAAGAAATTTATCCTTTTAAAGATGCTTTTTTTAAAAAAGAGTACTTTCAAAAAATACTTTTTAAGAAAATGTGTTTTTTTAAAAGGTAGATTTTTAAGAAAGTGTACTTGTTTAAGAAAATATGTTTTATTAAAGGTTATTTTTTAAGAAAAAATGTTTTTTTTGAGGAATAGGTACTTCTTAAAACGAGGCACTTTTTTTTTTAAGGAATGGTACTTAAAAAAACAGTTACTTTTTTAAAATGATATTTTAAAAAAAGTATACTTCAAGAAAGGTTCTTTTTGAAGAGTGGTACTTCAAAAAAATGTTTTTTTTTAAACAGCTTCTCTTGTTATAAGGATCAAGAAAATATATGGTTTAAGGGCTCAGGAATGGATAAAGAATGGAAGTTTCAAAACAATTTTATTGAAAAAAATATATTTATTCAAATAGAAATAAAATGTTGCAAATGGTAAATTCATGCAAGAGACTGACTTTCATCTCTTAGAAACTTTTCCGCATTCTCTGGCCAATTTGTATTGTTTAGACACCTCGGACTACGATGGGCTAAACGCAAAATTATTTTTGCAAAATTTAGGTTATTGTAAACATTTAAATACATAATCACCCACTGTGACGACTCCTGTAACCAAAGGCCCTACCTTTTAGGAAACCATGCTACCTTTTACCGACCGTCTCAGGGAAAATGGGGTGGTGTTCTTGTCTCCGTCGAGGTAGATTGTGAGTCGAAAACAATAAAAAAAAGGTAGCTAAATAAGAAAACTCGAAAACTGACCAAGAGAAAACTAAAGGAATGAAATATAAGAAAGGAAATGAAATGTGAAGCTAGAGAAGAGGTTAAGATGTTAGTAAACCCCTTTATTCTTTACCCGCCCATGACCTATGCTATTCGTTTAATTTATTTGTTTTTTTTTACCGAACATCCCATTACTGACCCTAACCGCAAGTATCTACATGTTTCGTGAAATAATTAGAAAATTAATTAAAAATTCATATTAATAATTAATTTATTAAAACAGATTTTTAACGAAAATTAATTTATAATGTATTATAGACTTATTAAAAATTTGAAAAACAAATGTCACCCCAAAAAAATGATTAATAAAATTTTAATTTTTTTTTTATGAAAGAAAAAAAACTAGCATATGAAATATTGTGTAAAATTTATGTGTATATGTTTATATATATGATTGGAATTATGTATTTATTATATGTTATTAACATTTTTATTTTTTTTATTTTATTTTTGTATTAAATTTTAATTCATTTTTGTCTGTTAATAAAATAAATGAACAGAAATTAAAAACATTACTACGATATTGTTTCATGTTATGTAAATTAAACTTACATTTATTTTAAAATGATTAAAAGGAAAAACTTATTTTTTTTTTTATTATTCTTGTATTTATTTCATTCAAAAGTTAAAAGCGAACTAACTACTAAAACTAATTGCACAAATTTTTAAATGATACCAAATTTGCCGATGCCTCATTTCAACACGCGCTGTCTGTTTTCTGTTGGTTTGCAGAAAATGTTAAGCTTACAAGCGCTGTGAGTTTTTTATGTTTTCTCAAAATATTGCAGACGCATCGTCAGCAATTTAACCAAATTATTTTATTTGGTATGTTTATTTATGAAATAACATTTATGTCGTTAACTCCTCCTCTCTCAAGTGCTGACGTCCCTGTCGGCATGGGATTCGTTTCAGACATTATGTATTGTTTAAACTTGTCTTTCCAAAATCTTGCTGTTAGAATAATAATTAGAGCAATAAGAATTACTGTTATACTGGTGTTAAAGGTAAGGCTGATTTTGTTGATCAGGTCTACATTTGCGATTTTATTTCTATTCCGTATCTCAAGGTCTTTAATCATTTCAAAAGAAAGGAATTCTTCTTGCTGGTCTTTTACAGTTGATTGCTGTAAGATAGCTGGTAATGGTTCCAAGTATGTCATTTCTTGGACATAAAAAACTTTATCGTGTAATTTTATAGTTGAATTATGATGCTTTATAATAAAGGTGCCTGTAAGTTGAAGTGGTTGATTATCAATCAGTGCAGTGCCATTGTAGTCATTTAGGAATAGTATTCCAGGTTGTATTTCTTCGAAATCGTTTACATGATCAGGATTAGTGCGTGTGCAGTTTGGCAATTGGCTTTTCAATAGCTTAATTATACAATTATTTTCACTTAATTCTACTAAGTTTTTTTTCATTACAAATACTTTTTTTGTTATATTTCTTACAATCAGATTTAATTCCAAAGGTTTTTCTTTTATATTTTAGGATTTTTTCATATTCAATTTTGGTTATCTTATTAGTAGATTTTACGAGTTTCATTATAAGAGTTTCACATTCTTCGTTTTGTGTAGTGGGTAAACTTAAAATATAAACAATCATTGAACCGTTTACGGCTATATTAATATCTGTGAATTCTAATACTTCTTCAATGTTTACATAGGGTATTCCCTCGCGTTTAACAATTTCTTCTTTAGTTTTTATTTCTATGTTAGATAATATAAATGAATTTACTACATTAGATTTGGCCCAATGTAAGGCGTATTCTTTATCTAACAATTCTTTTTTAATTAGTCTTAGTTGGTACTTTGTTCTTAAACTTAATTCCAATTTAATATTTGTGTTATCTTTAACAACTTTCATTATTTGATAACTTCTCAGATCTTGTTCATTTATTTTCTCAATTAGTATTTTATTTATGATTACCTGCCTGTTATTACTTTCGGCTAAATTTCGTGAATCGTCATTAATAATTCCTAGTCATTGTGATCGGGGTTAGCCGCAATCCATTTCCATGTAGAGCCTATAAAGTCTAGTGGTCGTTTCCTCCTTATTTTAGGGTTTATCCTTGCTATAAGCGTGCGGATTTGAGATAATTCGTGTACGAGAAAAGGGTATAACTCCTGGATCGCTGTTATATTATTGTTAATTGTCTTTTCTATTTCAGTCGTCATTTTGTCATATTCCATTAAGTCAATTGAATGGATTATTTTAAAAGTTCCTTCTTGTATTCCAGCTGTGTCATCTTTCAGACTAATTAATTGAGAATTAGTGTAGTCCAGAATCTGAAATTCTGCATGCACCATATATGTGAAAATTCTGTAAGTAAGTTAAGGTTTTTTTATTTTTTTTTTCTTATATTATTGTTTGATTACTAGAATTTCATTTTCTATATTTTTCTTTCTATTTTCATTTAATACAATATTACGTACATATATTTATTTCCAGCATTTAGATTTTACATTAACGTTTATTATTTTCTCAATCGTATGCCTATGGCATATTGTTCGATATTTGATTACATTATCATTTTCTAAATCGTATGCCTATGTCATATTGTTCGATAATTCTTTCTATATTTCTATTTATAATTTTTTTGTTTTTAATTTATTATTACTATTTTTATTTTAGTTATTATTTCTTATATGAGATTTATGAACTATACGTCCGGATTCTGTTAGAATTGTATCTCCTTTGTGCTCTTTAACTTTCTCTTTTTTGTACCTAGGTATTAGTTTACTGCCTAGTCTTTTATTTATTTTCACATATACAGTATCATTCGGCTTATAGCTAGGGGGAGATATTCTTTTTTTATTATGAAATTCGAGATCTTTATTTTGTTTGTCAATGATCTTCTCCACATTGTCCAACCTATCTTTTTCTATCTGTTTTTGGTCATTATTTTTGTTTCGTCCGAAAAATGCTTCTATTGGTTTCCTTTTAATCGTTGAGTGTATTGAGTGGTTATATTTGTATAAAGATCTGTAGAGTAATTCTTCAAAATTTATATGTGTATTTTCAGCCTTTACGCAACGCATTATTTCAAAAAGGGTGGAGTGAAAACGTTCTATCTGTGGGTTAACTGTACGGGGGTGTCTTAAATATCTGGATGCCATATTGATTTTCGAGCATAAACATTATTGGGGCTGAGCTCAATGATTTCTCATTATCTATGACAATATTTTTGGGGCTACCGAAGTTGATTAGTAGTTCCTGTAAAGGTAGTCTTATATCCTCTGTAGCTCTTGATTTTATAAGTTTAGCTTGAGCGTACTTCGTAAGTTTATCTATGGCGGTCAAAACAACTTTTTTATTCGTGTGGTAAATATCAATATGTACGATATGTCCTGGATAGTCCGGAATTGCGGTAGCGTGTAGAATGGGTACTGTGGGGTGTCTTTCGTACTTATTTTCCTGATATATTTTACATTGCCTCACGACCTTTTTAATTTTCGCACTCATTTGAGGAAAATAATAATTTTCTAATAACTGTGCCCTATTTTCGAGAGGATTTCTGTGTGCTCTATTATGTTCCTGAATTAATTTGGCTACTTGATCTGTTTCTTGTATTAAATCTTCTACAATTTTCCTAGTATATCGGGTCCTATAATGGTTAAAATGTAAAGGGCATATGTGGTTTAAAGTTTCCTTTATTAAGCTATTTGGGCCTATTGTTGTCGATGTAAATAAAACAAATTAATTACATATTTTTCCCGACGTTTCGTCGATTTTTTGTCGACTTTTTCAAGGGAATTCGTAATAATCTGGGATTATATCACATTTAAATAAATTTTAATTAATTTTGAACAAAAACATAAAGAATAGATTTGAACATTTATTACAACACGGTTTATTAAAGGGTATATGGTTTGTATTTTTCCTAAGATACAATCATCAGTAAAGATTCCGTTCTTCACCCAGGGGTTCAAGTATCGCTTTACGATTTTTGTAAGGTTATCTTCAGTAAAATTAGGTTAAACTATAATGTGTCTATTGTACGTGGGGAACACGATCTTAAATTGATAAGAGGCTGAATCTCCTATTGAAAGAAATAGTTTGTTTTTGAAAACGTTAATTGGTGCGTCTGTATATGGTATCAGATTTTGCGAAGAGCTATCGTCGCTATGTTGTGTTGCTGTCAATGAATTTATTTGTTGTTTGCTGTCTGGGATTCTTGAAAGTGTGTCTGCTACAACGTTTGTCCTGCCTGGTTTGTATTTAAGTTCGTAGTTGTATTCTTCTAATATTGCCTTCCATCTGTTTAGCTTGTTGTTGCTGTTTTTGTTGCTGAGTGCGTGAGTCAAGGGTTAATGATCTGTGAATATTTTTATGGCAACTGGACCGTAGAGGTAACTTCCTAAGGTTTTTAGAGCCCATATGATGGCGAGCATCTCTTTCTCGTTGGTTGCATAGTGTTCTTCACATTTTGAAAGTGTTCTTGAGATAAATATGATTGGTTTTCCGTCTTGTTCTAGCACTGATCCTATCGCATAATCAGAAGCGTCAGTGGTTAGGTGGAATTCTTTTTTAAAGTCAGGGTATTGTAACATTACTTCGTTCGATGCAAGAGTTCTTTTAATCTTATTGAAAGCTTCTATTGCACTATTGCCAAGGGTTATTTCTCTCTTTGCCGATATTCGCTTGGACAATCGTCCTTCCTCCCCTCTCAAAATGAGAGTTAACGGTTTTTCTAACTTAGCATAGTCCTTAATGAAATGTCTGTAGAATCCAGACATTCCCAAGAATGATCTAAGTTCTTTGAGGATTCCTGGAATAGGAAATATTTCTATTGCTTCTACTTTTGACGGATTTGCTCTTATTCCGTCAGCTGTTACTATAAATCCTAAAAATTCCACTTCTTTTGCGAAAAAGTTACATTTATCTAATTGAATTTTCATATTTGTGTTTTGTAGCACCTCAAAAATTGTTTCTAAATTCTTCATGTGTTCCTGTTCAGTTTCGCCAAAAATTATAATGTCGATAATATAGACGTAACAAATTTTGCCTATATAGATTCGCAAGATGTCGTCCAACGCTCTTTGAAAAATTGCGGGGGCATTTTGTAGTCCGAAAGGAAGTCGGGTAAACTTGTACTTTCCGTTGTTTACAGAAAATGCGGTTTTCTCTATGTCTGACTCTTTTAACAGGATTTGGTGAAATCCACTTTTTATATCAATAACCGAGAAAAATTTGTTGCGTCCCAATTGTGCCAGGACTTCATTAATTTCAGGAATCGGATATCGGTCACTAATTGTTACTGAATTCAATTTCCTATAGTCAATTACTAACCTATACTGTTTTTTTCCTTCAGAGGCTGGTTTTTTATTTACGATCCAGACGAGTGAGTTGTATGGGGATCGTGATGGTCGAATAATTCCATCTTCAAGGAGTGTGTTAATTCGGTCCTCTACTTCTGATTTTAGCGATATTGGGTACGGGTAGTATCTTGTATAAATTGGGATATCTGTAGATGTTCTAATTTCGCCATCAACCTTTGTTGCGTAAGTAAGTTTTTTGTCCGGGTCGGCAAATATTGTTGGGAACTGATGTAGCAGTGATTTCATTTTGTTTTTTTGATCTAAAGTTAAGTGTTCAATTTTTGCGTCGATATTGTGTACAGCTTTCGACACACTTTGTTTAATGGGTATTCTAATTTTATTCTCTATGAGCATATAATCGTTGGAGGTATATATGACTGCCTTAAGTTGCTTCAAAGTGTCATTGCCAATAATGGCGTCAAAGGATTTGAGTGTTGGTAAAATGAAAAACTTAAGTGTTTTGTCTCTAATTCCAAAAAGATTTAGTTCGATGTAGTGTGAAATTCTAGTTTTACCACCTATTGAATTCGCGAAAAATATGGTTTCGTTCGGTTTCGGATGTTTCGCTAGAGAAGGTTGAATATAATTTTTGTTCGATCCGGTGTCTATTAAAAATTTTAAAATTTTCCCATCACTTGTCCTACACTCAAAGTAAGGAAGCGATGTGGGAGTTAATCTAAAAAATGGATGTCCGCAAATTGATTGCAATCGTGCTCATGGATACTCTCCTCTTGTTGTTCGTAGCTATTATAGTACCCTTCTCAGGTTTGTTCCTCGGGTTCCTCCTGAACTATATGGTTGATTCGATGGTGCCGGTGGGCGTTTTCCCGAAAATGCGTTGAAGTTTGGTCTATTCATATAATTTATTCTTCTTGTCTGAACAGAATTATCTATTTCCATGGGTACTGGTTTAGCTAACGGTTTTGGGCCTATTGGTATTGGGGGTTGCATATTGTTATTTAAGCTCTGGTATCTATGGGTATAGTTCGGATTTTACGGAAAATTTTGTCTATGAAATGGTTGATTGTAAAAATTTGGATTTGGTGCTTGTCTCCTAAAATTGTCATTTGTAAAGGGTTGATATTGTACTGTTTGAGGTAAATACGCTATTTGTGGATAAAATTGTTGCCTCTGAAATTGCTGTTTTCTAGGGGGTGTTTGAGGTGGTTGGTGTTGACTATTTCTATGGCTCAAGTATTGTGCCCTGAATCCTTGGTTCTCTAACTTCATACATAAGTGTAATGCCTGAGGTTAATCAGATGGTTCCCTCATACCTAAAAGTCTAGGAAGATCGCCATTGAGGCCTCTAATGAACGTGTCCAGGGCCTTGTTTCTATACGTTTGTGTGAGAAGTTGCATGGCTTCTTGTCCCATTTCTAGACCTGACAGTTTATTTAATATCAGTGACAAGTGATTATAAACTTCTTGGTAAAATTGGGAAATAGAATTTTGTCCTTGTGTTAATGATGTAAGCTGACATTCAAGGGTAGTAATATCACGCTTATCAGCATAATTAAGTGCTAAACAGTGGGAAATCGCTTTCCAATCTAAAGGGGTGTTATATGACTCGAGGACTGCGTCAGCGTTGCCCACAATTTTATTCCTAATAACGCTAAGTATGCCGAAGTATTTTGGTGTACCTCTAGAATTTTCATATATTTTAAGCACACGGTCTACACTCTTTCTCCATGAGCTATATTCTCCTGGATTCCCAGAAAATTCTCCAAGGCTACGTACAATATCTGGTATTTTGTCTAAGTCATTGAGTTGTCCCTGATGTTTTCCTGTATAATTCTCCTAGCAATCTCACTAAAAGCGTTTACCATTTCTGGTGCTATATTTGTTTGTGAAGGTGGTTGTGCCGTACGGGCTGGCTGTACCGGTGGAACGCCTGCAGCGTCCAAAACACTAGGTCTTATTAAATTATTAGGGTTTGACATTTTGTCGAAATAAATATTGTGTTATTATTTTACAATTTGATATTGTATATTATTTTATTAATATATCCTTTTTCGAAGGGGGTGTTCTTCTACCCTGGCGGGTCCGGAGTTCGGATTCGCAGAGTTGTACAAATTTATTATAAGTTTTTGGAAATATTGTTTTAATAATTTGCCTAGCTAAATAATATAAAATTGCCTTAAATTATATCAAATTTAACGGTTTCAAATTTAATTAGTTGTAAAATTGCTTCAAATATAATTGTTAAGAATTTTAATTCAGTTAGTTAAATAATATAACATTTCTTTGAATTTAATTTTTTCAAATTTTAACTCGCTTAGTTATAAAATTGCTTCAAATTTAATTGTTTAAAGTATTAATTCACTTAGTTAAATAATATAAAATTGGTTCGGATTTAACTGTATCAAATTTAATGCACTTAGTTAAATAATATAAAATTTCCTCGAATTTAATTGTTTCAAATTTAATTCACTTAGTTAAATAATATAAATGAAATTCTTGCAATAATATTGGTATGTGATGCATCCCACGACGCTGGGGAGTTATCCTTTTTGCCGCTAAGGTTACTGGGGGTCCCTCGATGCGCACTACTAATGGATGTGCGTTTTACTCACGCTGGGTTTTGCCGCTTCTGGTTATTCTCCTTAAGCCACTTGCTCTCCTTGAGGGCTTATATGGCTGCACTACTTTAGGGCTTACGGTTTTATTTAAGAAGGATACCGAAAGCGAGTTTAAACTTTTCGTTTGGCGCCAATTAAACTTACATTTATTTTAAAATGATTAAAAGGAAAAACTTATTTTTTTATTTTTTATTATTCTTGTATTTACTTCATTCAAAAGCTAAAAGCGAACTAACTACTAAAACTAATTCCACAAGTTATTTAATGATACCAAATTTGCCGATGCCTCATTTCAACAAGCGACGTCTGTTTTCTGTTGGTTTGCAGAAAATGTTAAGCTTACACGCGCTGTGAGTTTTTTATGTTTTCTCAAAATATTGCAGACGCATCGTCAGCAATTTAACCAAATTATTTTATTTGGTATGTTTTTTTTTATGAAATAACATTTATGTCGTTAACTTTTACAAATAATATTTTATACTTTTACAAATAATAATTTTAAAATAGACGCACCATTTCTTTTATATTTTCTTTAATTCCCACGCCGACTGCAGGCCTGAAGTCCAAGGGTGTTTTGGGTTAATTATTAAAAAATATATATATATATCACTCAATATCGCGTATATACAAATTTTGGATCAATTAAGTATAATGTTTTCTTGTCACATGTTTGTTGTTATATATATTTATGTTTCATGTTAAGATAAGTGTATGTATGAATTTATGTGTGAATGTATTAGATGTACTTATGTTTGTGTGTGTCGGTATGTATATTATGTAAGTGTAGGAATTTAACACATATAAAAAAAATATTAACTAAACAAACAAAATTAATTAATAAAAAAAAATGTATATGAATTTACGTTTAAAATTAAATTTTAAAAGACGTTGAAAAAGAAATATACAAATTAATTAAATCAAAAGTGAGTAACACTTCGATTGGTTTCAGTTTGAAGAAAAAAATTTGTGCCGTATAAACGTGATGGTGAAATCCGTCAACAATTTATTCTGCCAATGTTTTTCGTGGTTTCCTTGATTCGCATTTATGGTGTTTTTTTTTTCGCCAAAAAAAATGTTATTCCTCACGCAATAATAGTCGGATATCATATATATGAATCAATGCAGCCAAAAGAAAATTTTAAAGCTGGAAACCAATATAATTGATATAATTTAAGAAATTTGTTAAAATTTATTAACGTATTACCTCCTTCAGTTCTCCGAACATTTCACCAAGCGCAAACAGAATTTAGCCCACGTAATACTATATATTTCCAATTATTATTATTTAATTATTGAATCTTTCCTTCTTTTTCTTTTTCTCTTTGACTATTTCAACAAAAAAACTTTTTAATTTCAATTTAAATCTGTTTCTGTTTTTCTTCTTTCACACCAACTAGTCACTTCAAAAATTCAACTCTCAATGAAGTAAAACAAAAATTTAAACCAAAAAAAAAAATAAAACATTCCAATGAAATTTCTGCCAGCAAATTTCAAAGCTATAGTGATTGAATTTGAAAACGTCACTTCAAAATTTAAAATTTCTATGGAAAAAAAACAAAATTCAAACCAAAAAAAAAATTTTTCACTGAAATTTCTGCCAGCAAATTTCCACGTTATAGCGATTGAATTTGAATATTTGAAAATAAAACTTACACAGTAAAATTAAGAACAGTAGAACAAAAATGAATAAGAACAAGTTCTCACAAAACAGAACCAGTGTGAAGAATCAACGAAACTGCAAAACAGGTTCTGAAACGCACTTGGTTTTTCTAATATAAAAAAAAATTAAATACATAAGTCAATAAAAGAATTAATAATTAAGCTTATTATGTCCATATATCCTTAGCGTGATAAACACCAGTGCTGTCACTGTCGAGGTCCTGTAACTCATAGTTTACTTACCCTATTCTCCGCAGGACTTTGGATGGAACTCCTACCGGTGCCAATTTCGCATTAATATTGTCAATCTTCGAACTTTGAACAAAATTCCGTCTAATAACTTGCTGCCCGAGAGCATTGTCCTTTGTCCATGACCTTAAATTGTACGTCCTTACGTTTTTGTCATATGCCTTTCGAATATTTTCCCTTATTTGGTCCCTTGTTAATCCAAACTCGTCTTGCCTTTCAATTTGTAAATCAGTCTCTGCTAAAAGGTTTAGTCTCGACAAAAGTTATCATAGTTTGTCCGAATACAATTTCATATGGAGATTTACCGATGCTTTGGTGTGTGCTATTTATTAAGGCACAGTTAATGCTACTTATATATTTGTCCCACTCTCGTTGCTCTTTTCTGATATATGTACGCAAAGCTTCATTTATACAACGATTTACACGTCCACTGCCATTCGCCTGTGGACTATATAAAGCAGTTAACATATGTTCAATTCCATGTTTTGATAGAAATGCCTGAAATTCAGAGCTGCGGAATTGTGATCCATTATCTGACGCAATGACTTCGGGAACTCCATAGCAATTAAAAATATTGGCCCCTAAAAATTCAATTATCTCCTTTGAAACAAATTTTTTCAATGGGTTTAAGAAGGTAAATTTTGAAAAGTGGTCCAATACTATAAGAATTCCCATGTATCCTGCTTTTGTTCTCGGTAAGGGTCCAATCAAGTCATTATAAAATCTCTGAAAAGGTCTGTCTGTTATCACCATTTGTCCCATTGGTTGTCTTAAAACTGTTGTCGGTGCCTTAGACGTTTTACACATGTTACAATTTTGTATGTAGTCCTTAACGTCAGTAACAAGTCTTAGCCAATAAAAATACCTTCGAATCCGTTCTAGGGTCTTGGCTATTCCACCATGTGAAGAATTTGGAATGTCATGTGCTGAGTATAGTACGTCTTGTCGCAGTTCTGTGGGTACATAAAGCTTCCATAAATTTGATTCGTCCGTTTGTCCTAAAGAAAAGTCTGTCCGTTTGTAAATAAATTTGTCAATTATTTTAAAGTCTGGTAGGTCAGAAGTTCTCAAATCCTCGCGTAACTTTGTGAATTCGTCAGAGTCAAATGCATTTGAGTCAAGGTCAATTGTCGGTATACTTTCAATGTCCATGCTCTCAATAAAATTTTCGCCTTCATATACGCGTGATAAAGTATCAGGAACTACGTTTTCTTTACCACTTCGATGTTCAATTGTAAACTTAAAGCCATGAAGTTTTAAAGACCAACGAGCCAATCTTCCTGAAAGATCCCTTTGTCCAATTAGCCACTTCAGGCTGGCATGGTCAGTAACTACCCTAAATTCTTGGCCTTCAATATACCATCTGAACTTTTTAATGGCTAAACCTACGGCTAAGCATTCAAGTTCTGTTATAGTATAATTTCGTTGAGCCCTATTCAATTTCTGAGACATAAAAACAATTGGTCTCTCCGTGCCGTCCCCGTCCTCCTGCGCCAAAACAGCACCTACGCTATAAGTACTTGCATCGCATTGTAAAATAAATGGTTTACTGTAATTCGGGTGAATAAGTAATGGTGCAGTTGTCAATCTGCTCTTAAGTTGATCAAAGGCCCCATGTGCATGTTCTGTCCAAACAAATGTCTTCTTTTTACTCAAAAGTTCAGTCAGTGGAAAAGTCGTAGTCGAATAGTCCTGCATAAATCGACGGTACCATCCTGTCATTCCCAAAAAACGTCGTAAATGCTTAATTGATTTTGGTACGGGAAAATCTCGTATTGCTCTAACCTTGTCTTCATCAATTTGCAGGGTTCCGTCACCAACAACATACCCAAGATATTTGACCCTACTTAAAGCAAAACTACTCTTCTTAACATTTATGGTCAAACCAGCTTTACGCAATCGTGAAGCAACCTTCATTGAATGTGTCAAGTGTTCGTCAAATGTCTGAGAAACTATCAATAAGTCGTCTAAATAAACAAAAACGCGAGATTTCAAATTAAACGGAATGACCATATCCATAAGTCTGCACAATGTTTGCGGTGCATTACACAGTCCAAACGGCATTCTTGTAAATTGATACAAAGGCCGATTAGGAACTGTAAAAGCTGTCTTCGATTTTGAACTTTTCTCCAGTTTTATTTGCCAAAAAGTATCCTTCAAATCAATTTTTGAAAAACAGTAAACTGGAGGAAGTCGTGCAAGAAGTCCGTCAATGTTAGGTATAGGGTATGCATCTTTAACTGTTACTGCGTTTAATTTACGACTGTCCACACACATTCTAACTTTTCCAGGTTTCACAATTACAACTGTCGGAGAAGACCAAGGTGAACTTGGAGCCTCCTCTATTACACCAATAGAGAGCATTCTATCTATTTCGCCGCTTAATTTCTTTTCAACAGCAGGTGAAATAGGGTAGTAACGCTGTTTAATGGGTTTGGCATCGCCCGTTTCGATCGAATGTTCGATGAGGGTCGTGCAACCCAAACCTTCTGTCTCTGAATTTGGAAATGCTGCAATAATTTTGCCTAGTTATTGCCGTTGGTCGAATGAAAGTTTAAGTTTGTCTGGATGTTCCTCATTAGATTCAATTTCCCCGATAGAAGGGACAGAAATTTCTATTCCGAACGTTGTCCAGAAGTCAAATCCACAAATTAAGTCTTACTGTATTTGAGGTACCACTAAAAATTCAATTAATTTTGTTTTTCCGTGATAAGTTATGTCCACAGTTACTATTCCTAATACATTTTGTCGTTGTCCATCAGCTGTACGTACATTGCCATTACATTTGCGAAATTTGCTATGACTAGAAACCTGTGATGCTAAGTTACCACCAATTACACTTTTATTAGCCCCACTGTCTAATAAAGCAAAGTATACAGTGTCCACAACTTTCAAACTAATAAAGGGTCTATTATCCATATCTCTATTTATAATTGATGATATAATGAAATTATTAAAAGATTTAAGTTTATTGTAAAATTCGCGAATTCTCTTTGACGATCTGCTCATCCTTCTGTCACCAAAAATTCTAGCACGAACCTTCTCGTATTCTCTTATGCGAACATGATATGGCCTCATCAGCGGATGTATTGTTGGTTTTGTTTTGGCCGTGTTAATGTAAGTGTCATATCTAGTTATATTTTCTGAAATGTCATTTTTATCGGCTTCGGATGTCCGTACTATTAGCGACGGACATCCCGCAGTCCGTTTCCTTCTTTTGTTCTACTGCAATTTGGACAGGTGGGTCTATATGTGTCCTTAACTCCACTACCGTAGCAAAACACACGTCTTACATCCAAGCATTCCATATACGTATGTCCCAATTTTTCACAATTCCAACATTTTACATTATGTTGAAGTGCAAAAACTTCAGCATCCGTATCTATCAGAACTAAATTTTCTTCTGTTTCGTCCTGTCCATTCAAATCTGAGATACGTCCTTTTACAGTCCTGCCAGAATCCATAGCGCGTAGATCTTTCATAAATTTTTCATGTTTTCTCACTTCACGTCGAAGTTGAGAAATACTGTTTATATTTAAGTGAAGAAGTTCATGTCGAATCTCACTTTTTAAATTACGGGTTATTGTTTCACACAAATCCATATCTGAAACAGGGTTTTTCAATTTGTCTGTCATGGCCGAAAATATATCTAAGTATTCCTCAAAGTTTTCATTTGGTCTCTGTTTCCTACGTCGTATGTCATCAAGTATTTCAAAATCAGTATAGTCTACTTTATACTGTTTTCGTAAAGCATCTGTAAGTGACACCCAGTCAATATCGTCGTGCTGTCTGTGATATCGCCAAAATCATACCAATACCTTACCTTCAAATAAACTATAGGCATGTTTGCATAAAAGTTCGAAGTCACGCTTTAAATTATTGGTCGTAAGAATATTGACACGATATATAAATTCGTCAGTAGTCATTTCATTGCCATGTCCAGTAAATTTTAAAAGCCAATTTCGAATGATGTTTAATAACTTTTCCGCAAAGAAAGGTTCTTGTGGCTTATGTGAGTTTGATCTTGGTGTCGCGTTTGGTATAAAATCATTCAAAGATGTTGTCGGTCTAACATTGGGGTTATTTAAATTAGAAGATGCAATATTAGTAGTATTCTGTAAATTAATGTTCTGCATCATTACCCGTAATTCATTGGTAATCAAATTTGACATTTCGCCGCGAAAGTTATCAACGGAATCTGTAACAATCTGTCCTATACGACTCTCCTCAATTTGTTCGCTTCATTGAGGATAAGAACTCTGAGCTCTAGGTCTATTTTTCGGTCGAGCTCCCCGATTTGTTTGCGCTCCTTGATTTGGGTTTTCCGGTTCCAAATTAACGGTAAAACTTACATTAGTTGGTTGATCTAGTTCTAATAAATTTTCTTGGCTTCTTGTCAAAACCATTTTGAATAATAAAAAAAATTTTTATTTCCCGAAACATCAAAAATAAAATTTAAATTTTAAGCAAATGTATATAAGCTTTATATTTCACTACTCCATATAGGTACAATTAGTCAGGTAAGAATAAAAAAAAACAATATACATACATATATATATATATATATATATCTATATATATATATATTAAACTTTACAATAAAATTTATAAGAACAGTAAGAAATTGTTAAATATTAACATTAGTTTGCCATTTAAACATAATATATTAAATGTAAAAATCTCAAATGTTAAATTTAAAACGGAATTATAAAAAATAAAAATTATAGAAAATAAAAATTTTTCGACTTTTCTATGAGAGTAAGCAGCCGATATATACAGTCAGATACAAAATTCTCAATCATAGGCAATATCGAACATAAAATTTTTAAGAAACAACAAAAAAAAAATAAAAAATATATGACAGATCTCAAAGGTAGAGTGTCGAATATATCCAAGACTCAAAATCCAATATGAAAAAACTTGACATTAAAAGAATGAAATATATAAATTTTGTAAAGACAATTAACCAATTAAAAAGGATTAAAATTCTAAAATCCAAATTGTACACTAAATTTAATGAAATAACAGTAAATTAGAAAGAATGTGTCAGAAAAGTTTTAAGAGTAATCGAAACCACGGTATTAACCCTCATCCTGTATTTTGGGCAAATTTTGCCCAAACGCCTGTTTAACTTTATATATCTCTGGTGTTTTTTATAATTTTATAAAAAAATTTTTGACAATTATTTTTTTTACATATATTTAGCAATATATAAAAAATTTAATATGTAGTTCCGTTAGAGAAGGCTCTACACAAAAAGCAACGAATCCTGTCTTTTGGGCAAATTTTGCCCAATGTATTTTTTATTAATTTTGGTCTGATTTTTGCCAATTATAATCAATATTTACAATTAATAATAAAATATACGAAGCCAATATATATACCTATACACTGTGATGTGGAACAATTGAATGATTCTTGTAGTAGGCTTGGGTTTCAAATAATTTTTTTGCTTTGGTTTTTGCAAATATGCTGTTTTGTCTCATTTGATTTGTGACGCTTGGGAATACAATAATAGAGAAACTGCAAATATTTTTTAAATGGTGCGTGGTAAAGAAGAAGAAAGCATATATTTCAAAAATTCATAACTGCACTTTATTCTTAATCGGACCGGTTTCTGGCATTTCAGCCTTCATCAGCGATTTATTGAACATTGTGATAATTGTTATGTTTCAATTGAATAGATTGTTTCTATATGAAAATTTTTTCTACTTAGGGCGGCCGTGAGGTTTTGAACCATGAACCTTCACATACACTCGTACTTGCACTTTTTGGTCAGCGCTTTAACACACTCACCTAAAGTCAGGCCTACGAGCAGTGTGGTTAGATTCAGTTTTCGTACACCACAGCTTTACTTTGTATTAATTTCAGAAGATACAACTCTGTCCAAACAAACAATCGTTATTTTTTTGAATTTTGAATATTTTTTGCATTTATACTTCTAATTTCCACTATTCTCAGTTTTTCGTAAGAGTTGTCATATGTGATGTACGGTTTTGTACATACCTACATATGCACTTTTACATATATTTGAAGAAATTTTTTGTTTGTTAGTTTTAGTCATTTTTCAGACATATTGCAATTAATGCAAATTTTAATTTTGTTTAAATGGTGCGTGGTAAAGAAGAAGAAAGCATATATTTCAAAAATTCATAACTGCACTTTATTCTTAATCGGACCGGTTTCTGGCATTTCAGCCTTCATCAGCGATTTATTGAACATTGTGATAATTGTTATGTTTCAATTGAATAGATTGTTTCTATATGAAAATTTTTTCTACTTAGGGCGGCCGTGAGGTTTTGAACCATGAACCTTCACATACACTCGTACTTGCACTTTTTGGTCAGCGCTTTAACACACTCACCTAAAGTCAGTCCTACGAGCAGTGTGGGCAGGTTTTTGTAAATAATAATAAGAGTAAATAATGTCAAAAAAGGTAAGTAAGCTAGTGTATGATAAATAATATTCAATGTAATCAAAAATTCTATAAGTCGAAAGCGCTGAATCGTCGCCAAATAGAGAGCTTCTGAGTGAGTCCGATGATGAAAATGCAGACAATGCAATGGACGACGCAAGTTCCGATGAAGAATTTCAAATTTTTTCAGACGTTGAATCAGAAAATATAAATATTACTGATGGAGAAAGCATATGCTCTAATCAGGAGGAGTTGGCGGAACAGGAAGAGTAATCTTCTGGTTTTATTTCGAAAGATGGAAAACTTACCTGGTACGAAAAATCCGACCGCTCATTGGTGGGTAGGAAAAATGCAGAAAATGTTATTTCTAGTACTCCAGGTCCAAGTTTTTATGCGGTAAATTGCGTAACTGACATCGAGTCGTCATTTGAATTATTTATAACCAGGGATATGCAAAACATTATTATAAATATGACCAACATTGAAGGTAGGCGTCATTTCTTTTACAAAATACTTTGCACATTACATACATTTTTTTATGTAAGTAATATTTTTTATACTTCATCAGGAACTAAAGTATTTGGAGAAGTTTGGAAGAAAATTAATCATACATCATTAAAGGCTTTTTTTGGATTGTTGCTATTAGCGGGCGTATATCGCTCATGTGGTGAAGCGTTAAAGTGTTTATGGGACGATGTGAAAGGAAGACCCATTTTTAAAGCAACTATATCATTGCGAAGATTCCAAAATATTAGCCGAGTTCTGCGCTTCGATAATGAATCCGATAGGGCAGATCGACGTGCACGAGATAAGTTAGCCCCTATTCGTATTTTGTGGGACAAATGGTCCCATAACTTGCATCTAATGTACAATCCAAATGAATGTGTAACAGTAGATGAGCAGTTAGTGCCTTTTCGCGGAAAGTGTCCATTCAAACAATACATTCCATCGAAACCCGCAAAGTATGGTATGAAAATTTGGGCATTATGCGACTCTACTTCCAATTATGCCTGGTCACTTCAAGTATACACAGGAAGAGATCGTAATTGCGCACCCGAAAAGAATCAAGGAATGCGTGTCGTGTTGGATCTAGCAGCAGGACTCAAAGGCAGAAATTTATCTTGCGATAACTTTTTCACGTCATATGATCTTGCTGCTGAACTTTTGAAAAGAAAAATCACTTTAGTTGGTACAGTTCGCAGGAAAAAAGCTTTTTTACCTCCACATATTTTGGATATGAAAAAGAAACCTGTCTTTTATTCTGAATTCCTTGAAGCCTATATACCAAGAAAATGTCGCTGCGTCTATCTACTAAGTACATTGCACCACGATTCAAAAATTCAAGATACCCAGATGAAGAAACCCGAAATTATAGAATACTATTATCATACAAAGGGTGGAATGGTGGATACGTTAGACCAACTTGTAAGCGAGAGACAAACATGTAAGCGAGAGACAAACAGATGGCCCGTAGCTCTTTTTGCCAATATGCTTGATATATCTGCATGTAATGCTTTTGTGATTTGGAGTTCGATAAATCCCGAATGGAATAAAAATAAACATTTTCGACAGTAAAATATCAAGAGAGCCCAAATTTGTCAAACAGTACTAAATATAATACAATATGTAAAACATGTAATTTATTTGTGTGCAAACCTCATTCAAATACAGAAATAACGTGTATTAACTGTAAGAAACTTTAAAAAATAAAATAAAATTGTATTGGGCAAAATTTGCCCAAAAGACAGAATTCGTTATTTTATTTTCTTACAGGATGAGGGTTGTAGGGTCTTTCTTAATATGTGAATTAAACCTTTGTATTAAAATTATGGAATTTGAGTTTCAAAATATTTTATTTAAAAAATCATTTTTTTTCTCAATTGTAATATTAAACAATAATAATTAGTTATTTATAGTTCGGTTCGAGATCATGTATAATTTTCTAATACTAGAAAAGATAATACTTTATGCAATGTAAGAGAAATTTGGAAAAAATTGAAGACAGCGCTAGATGGAGTAGCTACTTTCGAACAAAGCGACTTGTTCATCTTCAGCATCCTTCTGCCTATTGCTTCAACTCATGCTTAATCAACTATTTAACTCAACATTAGAAAGAAAAGAACATGAGAAATGTTTTTTCTTTCTTTTCATACGAGAGTTAGAACGAACAAGCAGAGTTTTTTCCAATTTATAGCTTTCTCTACATTAACATCGCTTTGATCAATTACAAATCTCGTAATGTGAAAAAAGCTCTTTTTGTTTTGCCAACCGCCCCATAGATGGGAACTGTAATGGCATGTGAAATCTTAACAGATTTAACACAATTGCATTGGACCGTATGTTTTGTATGTTAGTTTTTATGTATTGTCGATCTTGTGTTGTAATAATAATAAGTTATTTATAGTTCGGTTCGAGATCATGTATAATTTTCTAATACTAGAAAAGATAATACTTTATGCAATGTAAGAGAAATTTGCATAAAGTATTATCTTTTCTAGTATTAGAAAATTATACATGATCTCGAACCGAACTATAAAAGATGGGTCTAGGTCAAATATTTTTATACCCTATAATGACTTTGTGCTGCTGTTTGTAACAACCAAAAATATTTGACCTACCCCCATCTTTAATTATACCGATCGAATGAGAATCACTATCTGATTCGATTTAACGATGTCCGTCCGTCCGTCCGTCTGTGTGTCCATGTAAAGCTTGTAATCAAACTGCAGGTCGCAAATATGAATATATTTTGATGAAATTTGGTATGTGAGCTTTTATCGGCCATGGGTAGAACGCTATTGAAATTGGTGAGAATCGGTCCATGTTCAGACCTAGCCCCCATACAAATTACCCCTATGAAATCGACATAAATTGCCATAAGATCCAAATTGTCATATAGATCTTACTCAAATTGGGTTTGTATGCGTTCATTACATCCATTAATGAGTAGTCCAAAAATGATCCCTGTGGCCCCATATAGAGCTGCTTCCCGATCTTCACTTAAATCTATTAAAAAACAAAAATATTGCACTGATTCTTCTCAAATTTTGTTTGTATATATTTTTGCAAAATAAAATAGACTTTGCCAAACATGATCAGGATCGGTCCATTTTTGGGCCTAGTCCCCATATAGATATAGCATCCGATAAGAACTTTTTCATATCTGCAGCCAAAAAAAATTAATAAAAATCTCACTCAAATTTGGTTTATGCTTATTTTCTATATCCAGTTAGTCGGGCCTAAGAGATAGGGTCTCTAAACGCATGGTATAGGGTATCATATAGTCGGTCTCGACCGACTATAATTTTTTGACTTGTTTTTTTTTATTTTATTTATGTATTAAGTTTTAATTAATTTTTGTCTGTTAATAAAATAAATGAACAGAAATTAAAAACATCACTGCGATATTGTTTCATGTTATATATACTTTTACAAATAATAATTTTAAAATAGACTCACCATTTCTTTTATATTTTCTTTAGTTCCCACGCCGACTGCTGGCCTGAAGTCCAAGGGTGTTTTGGGTTAATTATTTAAAAAAAAAAATATATATATATATCACTCAATATCGTGTATATAAAAATTTTGGATCAATTAAGTATAATGTTTTCTTGTCACATGTTTGTTGTTATATATATTTATGTTTCATGTTAAGATAAGTGTATGTATGAATTTATATGTGAATGTATTAGATGTATTTATGTTTGTATGTGTCGATATGTATATTATGTAAGTGTGCGGATTTAACACATATAAAAAAAATATTAACTAAACAAATAAAATGAATTAATAAAAAAAAATGTGTATGAAATTACGTTTAAAATTAATTTTTAAAAACGTTGAAAAAGAAATATATAAATTAATTAAATCAAAAGTGAGTAACACTTCGATTGGTTTCAGTTTGAAGAAAAAAATTTGTGTCTTATAAACGCTGGACAAAAATGATGATTAATTCGGATTTATGGTGTTTTTTTCGCCAAAAAAAATGTAATTCCTCACGAAATAATAGTCGGATATCATATATATGAATCAATGCAGCCAAAAGAAAATTTTAAATCTGGAAACCAATATAATTGATATAATTTAAGAAATTTGTTAAAATTTATTAACGTATTACCTCCTTCAGTTCTCCGAATATTTCACCAAGCGCAAACAGAATTTAGTCCACGTAATACTATATATTTCCAATTATTATTATTTAATTGTTGAATCTTTCCTTTTTTTTCTTTTTCTCTTTGACTTTTTCAACAAAAAAAACTTTTTAATTTCAGTTTAAATCTGTTTCTGTTTTTCTTCTTTCACACCAACTAGTCACTTCAAAAATTCAACTCTCAATGAAGTAAAACAAAAATTTAAACCAAAAAAATAAAACATTCCAATGAAATTTCTGCCAGCAAATTTCAAAGCTATAGTGATTGAATTTGAAAACTTCACTTCAAAATTTAAAATTTCAATGGAAAAAAAAACAAAATTCAAACGAAAAAAAAAAAAAAATTCCACTGTAATTTCTGCCAGCAAATTTCCAAACTATGTATAGCGATTGAATTTGAAAATAAAACTTACACAGTAAAATTAAGAACAGTAGAACAAAAATTAATAAGAACAAGTTCTCACACCACAGCTACTACAATTTGTGGTTGGACCAGCTGTAAAAGATTGTCTGTTGTTCGTAAACATTCATGGCGTAGTTGAATTTTGTAGGAACTCTTCAATATTCAGTGGGTGTTATATTTTTACCCATGCAATCGTAAACTGTCAAGAGGCAAAAATTGTGTACAAAAGATTCTTGAAAGAATGTATCCATTATGTCTTTACCACTAGGCTCGTCTCTGGTTGTTTCTAAGCCCTGAATAGGGCTCTTGGGATGAGTTAATGGTGGATTTTGAATTATACCATGTGTTTTTTACTGTATTAATATTGCCAAAAGGTACTTGTTAAAAAATTTGTCCAACACTAGCATAAACAAGCTCTAGTATGTACACATTTCGTTTGTACTCTACGCAGTTTGGCCCATACCATCAGCTCCCGAATGCATATCAATTTATATTGTTAAATATTATTATTATTACCATTAAATATTATTATTATAAATATTATTCTCATTTACGGAGATGTCTTCATTAGTAGACAGTGGTTGATTTTGCTTCTAACTTAAATATTAAATTAATAAACATGTTTGCCTTTAGTTTTCTTTTGTTTGGTTTTATTTAATCAGGGTCAAAACCTTAGCGAAAATGTTGAGATATCCCACGTGGTATCTCAATCAATATATGTGACCTTCTCCGAGAAAAGGGACCTAGTGTGTGAAAATTAAGTTTTGAGAAAAAACCGCATTTAAAGTTTCTACACCCTTTTAGGTACCAGAATGCACCATTTTTGACACAACCCGTTTTTTGACACACTAGGTCCCTTTTCTCAGAGAAGGTCACATATTTTTTGTGAAGATAATCTTTTGTGTATTTTTTATTATTTTTTTTTTTAATAATTACGTTTTCTTCCAATTTAATGATTCAGATAAACTATGTCTCATATATACATTATATTATGTTAGGTGCTTGCCAACGATGTACATTTAAGATCTGCTTAAAATGCGTTCTTTTGCTTCCATATTTGTTTGAAATTTATTTAGATTGTCTTTGGTTTGATCAGCTTAACAGATGATTTTTGTTTATTTCAAGAGTTGGTCTATAAAGCTCTCTCAATTTTTTTGTTAAAATATTGCCATATTTGGAAAACATAGAGAATTAATTTTTTTTACATATTAATAGGGAGTTTTCGCTATTAGATTTTGTGGTAACACAAAATAACACAATATAATACAAAATCTAATCCAGTGATGTCAACTTTTGATTTTGAATTAAATTATGTTAATAAAATATATTTTCATTTATTGGCTCCAAATACTACTACCTGTGAATTATTATCGAACTTAAATTTTTTTGGTTTTACTTTGCATACCATAAAGTCAAGTTTTGAACTCATCATGAACACTGGTACAAATTAGGGATGCCAAACGCAAAAAATCAAATGTTCAAAAATTTTAACTTTTCATGCATGAAACACATAGACTGCGGCTACATGAAAACACGACTACAAATGCTGCTGGCCGCAATTGCATAACTACAATAAGTACAAATATTTTAGTTAATTTATTAAAAACTACTGGCATTGGTAAAAATAATGGTTATGACCAAAAATTTAATTGGCATTTCAATGAAATGAAATCGTTAAATAATTGTTTTAAAGCAATAATTGTTTTAAAGACTCAGGGTCATTATTACAACTTGCCAATAGCTAAACTTGGGGTGTTATCGGGCAGATTTAGCTAAAGGGAAGATAGTGTTATCTTTAACTTTTAACGTGAGGTTTATGTATTTAATGTTGCCACATTTTCTGATCCATAAAGGAGAAGAAGAAATTCACATATTTGTTGTTTGTTGCAAAATTTCCTGGTTTGACGTCATCATTTTAAATTTTTTAATATATTTTGGTGTAAACTTTTAGAAAATTTTTTTTTATATTGGTATCGTGCGGTAACGATACCAATATAAAAAAAAATTTTCTAAAAGTTTTATTGTTAGTTATTTCGTAAACAAATAAATACGTTGCCACCACGTATTTTTATAAAGCAATCCATTTGGTTATAAGTAAATTGTAAATTTGTAAATTTTTTTTTATTGAGTCTTCTTTCCTTTCATAACAAAGTTATTTAAAATGTATAAACGAGAGTATAACATGATAATCTTAAAACTATATTTGTCTTGTTCTAATACACGATGAATTGAATAGGCTGCTTGCCAGCAAAATAAACAGAAACAGAATTAGTTATACAAATTGACTAGAGTGCGTCAATGCTTGCTCACGGCATTTACTGTGGCTAACAGAGCTATGTCTGAAAAACTTATGAATAGTCAACACCTAACAAGAAATTGTATATGTACAATTAAAATCAAACTGTTAATTAACAATATCAATATGTTAACGAAACCGGATAAAATTGAACAATAATCAAAATAGTACAATTTAACGAGATTGATCCTACTATTACTTTATAAAAATAACCATATGATTTCAACTTCGATACTAGAAGTCAACGCGCAAAGACAGCAGGCGGCTCACTTTATGGATTTTCTGTGAAAATCACATCAGTAAACCTCCTCAATCCCACGCACGGATGTTCCATATCGGAGTGAGAGTAATATCACATTTTGTTATGCATGATAGTATGAAATGGCTAAAATATCACAGATTATTGTGTATAATAATAAAAGCGAAGGAGGAAAATACCCTAGCCCCTATGTGCGCCTGGGACAGACTTCCTATAGAAATCTGGCATGCCGAGGGGATCGTCGTCAACGCCAAGCTCTTCTTTGAGTATACCAACAGGAGATAGATAGGGGCTGCTGCGCCAATCTACGTCATTCTGTGATTCATAAATATCGATCATCAAATTGATGTCATGCTCGCGCAGTCTCTCAACAAACCTCCTCTGCAGATCAAGCGAACAAAAGGCACAACAGTTGAGATTTTGTATATGAAGTTATTTGAGTACCGCTCTAATCGGCTTCTGTAGTTCTTGTGTATGCATTTACGTAGTATGCTCCTCTCCAATATCTCTACTTCCCTCGCAACTGTCGGGGAGATTGAGAACCATAGTGGAAATGCATACGTTAGTGTGGATCTAATTGCCACCTTTTATAGTAGGATTTTAGTTTTCTGAGGCAGATGAGTGCTGTTCATCACTCTAGACAGCATCGCAGTTATGCGCTTTGCCCTGGTCAGGAGAGTTCGTCCATGGTAGTTATATTTATACAGTTGATTAAAATTCACTCCCAGGTACTTTAGGTTATTGTTGATCGGTATTTCGACTCCGTTTAGTGTAAGAAAAAGACATTTTCTCTGAGGGACGACGTAGTCAGCACATTTTCCCGATGCATTTCTAATGCATATCGCCTCAGACTTAGCGGCATTCACCCTTATGCCCCATTTTCTGTAATAGTTATAGATGGAGCGAAGATGAAAAGCAGCATTTTCGAAAGCCCGTAATGGCGACTCTTTGTGGCTGTATATCAAGCAGTCGTCTGCGTAAAGAATTGCAGTAGAGTTTGCAGATTCATGGGGAAAATCATGTAGGAATATATTGAATAACGTTGTGGCGAGGATACTTCTCTGAGGTACTCCGCTGTTCACCATACCAACCGAAGAAAAGCTGTCGTTAATTTGTACACAGAATTTGCGACTATTAAAAAAAACATAAAAAAAAGTTTCACAAGAAATGGATCTACACCAATGTCTACCAGTTTGCGACGTGTAATCGAAAGCTTTTTCAATATCAAGTGAGATTGCCCATGTACAGCATCTTTTCCGGAGATTGACGACTACGTCATCGTGAAACTTCAAAAGTGCGTGTTGCGTTGAGTGGAACCGTTTAAATCCAAACTGGAATGGGGAGATTGGGCTGATTGGGAATTCATTTTCTAGTTTTGATTTAATTATGTGTTCGAGTATTTTACCAACATTAGATATCAATGATATGGGGCGAAAGTCTTCTGCTCTGTTACCACAACTCTTCTTTTTGATTGGCAAGATTTTGGCTAGCTTCCATGTTGAAGGAAAGTAGCCATTGTTGATGCAGTTGTTGAAAATAATAGTGAGCCTTTTCATAGTTGCCACTGGGAATTTTTTTAGCAGGTAATTGGAGATTCCGTCGTTACCGCTGGATTTTTTGTTGTTACTGCTTCTGATGATTATTCTGACTTCGAATACATTCGTAAAATGATATGTATTCATTTACCAGTACATTAAAGCCATTGTTGAATGAAAAAAAAACGACGAGGTATGTTATTAACATATGTAAGTTATGGTTATATGTTAGTTATGGTTATATCGTTAAAACACAGTTTTTGACAAAAGGGGGGAATTTTTTCCCTACTAATTTATAGACTTCCTTGAATGCCGAAGGTCCAGGTTTAATATTTCTTAATCTTTCATTAAATACTTTAGCATGTTCCATATTGACAAGGTCTTTTATAATTGTCTTCAAAAGTTGAATTTGCTTGGATAAAAGATTGGTCAAAAGTAATCGTGTTTTTCTTTGGTGTTGTCACATTATCAAAAATATTAATTTTATTTTGCTGGGAAGTTGTAATAACGAAAAACAGTTAAATATAACTTTATTGCTCACTTTAGGTAAAGTTACCTTTTACTAACATTTACAGGCAAGTTGTAATAATGGCCCTTGTATTATTTTTCTCAAGTCAAATTTTTTAACTTCTCTTAAGCTGTGTTAGATTTGCGGTGAACATATTCAATAGGAAAATATTTAAAATGCTTTAACTTCCACATCTGAGGGTTTTTATACGAAAGAAATATTTTGAGTTCATTAAACATGATAAAATATATAAAAAACTTCAATCTTTTGCAATGAAAACATATACAAACGAAGGTTAAGAAGAACAAAACCTCAAAACTTGGTGGCTAATGTTGTTTAATTTTGTTAACAAAAAGAAAACTGTTACTTGTTAGCTTAAGACTAACGAAGTGTAGGTAGATACGTTTTAAAGCATTTCCGTAACAACAAGTAAGAAAATTATAGTCGGTCCAGACCGACTATACGATACCCTATACCATGGTTTAGAGACCATATCTCTTCGGTCCAACTAATTGGATATAGAAGATAAGCATAAACCAAATTTGAGTGGCATTGTTATTAATTTTTTGACCCGCAGAGATGAAAAAGTTCATATCGGGAGCTATATTTAAATGGGGACTAGGTCGAAAAATGGACCGATCCTGACCATATTTGGTAAAGTCACTTATATTTTGCAACCAAACCAAATTTGAGAAAAATTTGTGCAATATTTTGTTTTTTTATAGATTTAAGTGAAAATCCGGAAGCAGCTCTATATGGGGCCTATGACTAAGAATTGTCCTATAGGGATTATTTTTGTACTACTGATTAATGGATATAATAAACACATACAAAACCAATTCGACTGAAATCTATATGATAATATGGATCTTAAGGCATTTTATGTCGATTTCATATAGGTCATTTGTATGGGGACTAGGTCTGAACATGGACCGAATTTCACCAAATTCAACAGCGTTCATCCTATGGCCGATAAAAGATTAAATACCAAGTTTAATCAAAATATATTGATATTTCCGACCTGTAGTTTGATTACAAGGTTTACATGGACACACAGACGGACAGAAAGTGATTCTGAGTCGATTAGTTTTACATCTAAAGTATTGCAAATAATAAATTATGAAAAAGTAATTAATTTGTATTTAAATTTAATATTTAATTTTTTGATTATTAGCTTATACATTTAAGAAAGTTACTTTATAAAAAATTATAAATTTAAGAAAATTTACCCTTACTTTTATGTGAATTTTTAAGAAAAGGTACTTTTTATATGAAATTTTACTCTTATATGAAAATGTACTTTTTATATGAAAAAGTACTTTTGATATGAAAAAGTACTCTTTTTATACCCTATACCACTATGTGGTTTGGGTATAATGACTTTGTGCTGCTGTTTGTAACAACCAAAAATATTTGACCTAGACCCATCTTTAATTATACCGATCGAATCAGAATCACTTTCTGAGTTGATTTAACAATGTCCGTCCGTCCGTCCGTCCGTCCGTCCGTCCGTCCGTCCGTCTGTGTGTCCATGTAAAGCTTGTAATCAAACTGCAGGTCGCAAATATGAATATATTTTGATGAAATTTGGTATATAAGCTTTTATCGGCCATGGGATGAACGCTATTGAAATTGGTGAGAATCGGTCCATGTTCAGACCTAGCCCCCATACAAATTACCCATATGATATCGACATAAATTTCCATAAGATCCAAATTGTCATATAGATCTTACTCAAATTGGGTTTGTATGCGTTCATTACATCCACTAATGAGTAGTCCAAAAATGATCCCTTTGACCCCATATAGAGCTGCTTCCCGATCTTCACTTAAATCTATTAAAAAACAAAAATATTGCACTGATTCTTCTCAAATTTTGTTTGTATATATTTTTGCAAAATACAAGAGACTCTACCAAACATGATCAGGATCGGTCCATTTTTGGACCTAGTCCCTTTATAGATATAGCATCCGATATGAACTTTTTCATATCTGCAGCCAAAAAAATTAATAAAAATCCCACTCAAATTTGGTTTTTGCTTATTTTCTATATCCAGTTAGTTGGGTCTAAGAGATAGGGTTTCTAAACGCATGGTATAGGGTATCGTATAGTCGGTCTAGACCGACTATAATTTTCTTACTTGTTTCTATTTTTTTTCATATTGCCGATATTTTGTATATATTTCGGGATAACGGTAAAAATAATTGTGGCTATACTGGCCTACGCCAATTTGACACGTGGAGTATAACCTTTAACATTCACGCATGGAACAAATGATACAACTACAATGACCACAACAACAATTACAACAATCACATACAAAATAAAACATATAAATAAAATTACAATAACAATAGATAAAATTCGTTTTTTTTCAGGATATCAGTGAATCAGTTCCACTAAAAATTAGCAACTCAGCTTACCTATGGAGTGCATGGTCATGATTTCCACTGCCGAACAGACGGCCATTGCTATTTCAACTCCGATTGTTACGAGGATCAAGAATATATATATTTTATTGTGTCCGGACTTTTGTTTATATTTATTATAAACAAATGGACAATTCAGTGTTCAGAGCAACGTGGGGTACTCACGTTAAGCACAAGATACTTATATCCTTTGCAATGTGATGTGGAGGATTTAGAAATACTGTCATTAGATTCGTTTTTTCTGGCACATCTTCAAGTTTGAGCATATTTTGTAAAATTCTATGAAGACCATACTATCCAATTCTCAGTTGAATCCAAAAAGTAAATGAATAACTTTTTTTGATGTTATTGAAAATTAAATAATGATATTTATTCAATTATTTTAATATACATTATTTGGCAATTTGTACACAATTTGCAATTTGTCAATACGTAATTCTCAATACTAATCGTAATATTAATAATTTCTATTTGACAATATACATAACAACTTTTTATTAACATCTTCGAAAGTTGTTTAAAACAACATCCAAATCAGTTGGTACATTGAACGCAACGGTATACATGTATACGTTTTTATACCCTATACCACTATGTGGTTTGGGTATAATGACTTTGTGCTGCTGTTTGTAACAACCAAATATATTTGACCTAGACCCATCTTTAATTATACCGATCGAATCAGAATCACTTTCTGAGTTGATTTAACAATGTCCGTCCGTCCGTCCGTCTGTGTGTCCATGTAAAGCTTGTAATCAAACTGCAGGTCGCAAATATGAATATATTTTGATGAAATTTGGTATATAAGCTTTCATCTGACATTGGATGAACGCTATTGAAATTGGTGAGAATCGGTCCATGTTCAGACCTAGCCCCCATACAAATTACCCCTATGAAATTGACATAAATTGCCATAAGATCCAAATTGTCATATAGATCTTACTCAAATTGGGTTTTGTATGCGTTCATTACGTCCATTAATGAGTAGTCCAAAAATGATCCCTTTGGCCCCATATAGAGCTGCTTCCCGATCTTCACTTAAATCTATTAAAAAACAAAAATATTGCACTGATTCTTCTCAGATTTTGTTTGTATATATTTTTGCAAAATACAAGAGACTTTAGCAAACATAATCAGGATCGGTCCATTTTTGGACCTAGTCCCCATGTAGATATAACATCCGATATGAACTTTTTCATATCTTCAGCCAAAAAAATTAATAAATCAGACTCACATTTGGTTTTTGCTTATTTTCTATGTCCAGTTAGTTGGGCCTAAGAGATATGGCATGGTATAGGGTATCGTATAGTCGATCTAGACCGACTATAATTTTGTTACTTGTTATTAATGTTATGAAAAACAAAAAAATACAAATAAATTAAATTAATCTGCAAATCTGGTGAACAACTAAAAAGAAACACCTTTCAAATAATATACGTTTTGTCAAAATCGGGATAAAACGGTACAACATAACATCGGTAACAAGAATTCGCCTAGCCTATTAATATTATAGATAACTCAGTACCATATTTTAAAATTACGCAATGGTTCGCTTTATTACTCAATTCAAACATCAAATCTCACTTATTCATGCTTCTAAATTACGTCAAAAAGTCTTGTAGATAAAAAAAAATAATATTTTATTTTGCATTTATGAATACCTCATGTTTGTCTAAGGACAGATATTTTAATTAAATTGAGAATGCAACTATTATCTCACAATTTACATAAATTTTGTATCAACAAGGCAAATAAAGCCCTTTGGGCTTAATAATTTAACGATCCTCTTCATGTGGGGAGGAAACAGTTTTGACTTAATATGTCACACCGTACGAATAGCAAGAAACTCGATGCTACAATCTTATCCCAAAACCAGATTTAACTAAACCGCTAAGTTTAGATCAACGTCACGTTCGGTCAGCCACGATAACGATAAAAATAATTTTACCGATTAAGAAGCAGACAAAAAACTACAAGGCGTTCATAGATTGACATTAAGTACAACACAATTTTTTAATCTTTTGATGTGACATATTCATTAGCATTTTCTTTGTTTTGATGTAAATGATTTAAAAGCATTCTTGTTCGACAATATTTTTATATATACAAATAAATATGCCAATGATTTGTTAAGGGTAGATGTAGTTGTTCACAATACTGAGAAAGTGTGACTTTTTTGGAAAATGCAAACGATATTTTTCAAATTGAGAAGCTTTGTTAAAAAAAATACTTTAAAATTGAGTAAGAAAGTTATAAATGTTCTAGACACGAGATACCATATAACATGAGTTTCATAAAAACACTAGCTGAGTCCGGTCCGCGTTGCTGGCCCGAAGAAAACATCTGGATTTTATATTGCATCTAAATTTTAATACCGAGTGTCGGGCAAAAGTAAAGCACGAACTCCCTCGAAAATTTTAGCAAATATCTAGGTACAATACTAAAATTTGATTTCGCCATGCCCCTCCGCCCACAGATCAAAAATCAAATATCAGACTACAGTGTCACCCGAAAAGCTATTCAGAAGATTCTGTGCCTTAAATACATTGCATTTAATAATATTATGAATATGACTGAAAAAAAATATACGTTTTCTTGAATGTTTTAACACCAGCGCCACCTACAGGTGAAAAACTTTGTCAGCAACTTTAGTTTTATGTACATAATATATGTTGCGAATTTGAGCTAAATTGGACCGTAAATAAATTTTTTGGGAAAATCTCGACCGCAGCGCCACCTATCGGGTACAAAAAAAAGCTATGCAAATCGGAGAACCAAAGGAACATATGGTATGAATACGAAGTCGCTAGCATTAGTGGTTCAACAGTTATTAGAGTACCAACATACGCACCAACGTTTTTATATATTAAGATGGAACATAAACATAAACAAAAATTTTAATGAAACTCTCGTGTATAGTATTTCCTGCATGCAAATATATTTAATTAAATCGATATTGACCGTGTAACAATAATCAATTTTTTTTGCACCCATGAACGAAACGCGCAAAACTAGAGTTCATGTGTAGTTCCTGATTTGTTTCCTTTTTAAAGGACTTGCAAATGTTTAAAGGATATACAGTGAACACGGAGAAAGGTAAAATTTCAGAAACTTCCCAAAGCACGGGCATTTCCTTCCTTGACTATTCTTGAGCTGTAAAATGCGGAGAAATTTTTGGTTTTCAATTAGATTTTAACATTTTATTAAATGAAATATACCAAGTAAAGTTCATTCTTAACGCTAAATCTTGCAAAGCCATATGGCTTGACTAATAATCCTCGAAAAACAATTTCACCATTTTCCTGTAGTTAACACCACGTTTTACGTTAGGAAGACCTTTCGTCCTGCAGTTTTCAGCCAAATTTATATTGAATGAATCTGTAAATATTAAATGTTTTAATAGAAGTGTATATCTTCTATATAACAAGTAAGAGTGTTAAATTCGGCTGTGCCGAATTTTTGATACCCTCCACCTCGGTTTTAGCATTGATAAAAAATGTAAACAAAACATTTGAAAAAGTAAAGAATTTGTTAAACTTAATACCAAATTATTTCAGCAAATACACTGATTTTTAGCATTGTTAGAGGTATCTCCATATTTTGGACCATATCTTGACACAGTAATGCCCGATTTAACCGATTTAAAATACCAACCTGCTCGTAGTAACGACAAACAGTATTATTTTACCATTACTTAGATAAATGCTTTATTTTGTTGAATGACCGTAATTTCAAAAGACAGACAGACAGACGCATGTACGGACATTATATGGGCTCGAGTTGTTATAGGGATTAAGAATACAAATACTTTATTGGGTGGCAATTCATTGTTGAATGCCTTACAACAGAATACCAACAGTCATAATAAGGAATAATAATTTTCAATGTTTTGAGAGCTAAAAATTATGCGGTATTTCAAAATTAAAGTTTCTAAAAAACTTGGCAATTTTTGGTTTGCCATATACAAGGAAAATGTATTTTTTTTAAGGTATTTTAAAAGAATTTACTTTTTTTTAAATTTATTTACAAAGAGTTATTTTATATAAAAGATCCTTGTTTATGAAAAGGTAACTTTCTAAGAAAATTTACTTTAAGAAGAAAGTTATCCTTTTAAAAAGGTACATTTAAAAAAAAGAGTACTTTAAAAAAATACGTTTTTAAGAAAATTTTTTAAGAAAATGTTCTTTTTAAAAAGGGCAGATTTTTAAGGAAATGTACTTTTTAAGAAAAGATGTTTTTTAAAGGTTATTTTTTAAAAAGAATAGGTACTTTTTAAGACGAAGTACTTAAAAAACAAAATTATGCTTTTTAAGACAAGGTACTTAAAAAACCAGTTACTTTTTTAAAAGGGTATTTTAAAAAAGGAGACTTCAAGAAAGATACTCTTTGAAGAATGGTACTTCAAAAAAAAAAAATGTTTATGTTAAACAACTTCTCTTGTTTAAGGATCAAGGAAATGTATGGTTTATGGGCTCAGGAATATATTTCGATGCGTTATAAACGGAATGACAAACTGATATATACCCTCTGCATATATACATACACTTTGAGCATTTAAAATCGATTTGTATTGAAAGCTTTTGACTCAATTTAAAAAAATTATAATTGAATTTTAGATTTTTCTTGAGACGTTTGAAAATTTATAAACAATTCTTAACAAATGAATAATCATATAAACTATTTGGAAAAATCTTCTTGATTATTTTTTAATATTAGCGCTTAATTATAAAATTTCGGGTTATTCCCGAATATACGTATTAGTCTTAATAATTGGTAAAATGTTTCATATGGTTAATGAAAGTGCATTATACACTTTTGCCAGGGTACTCTTCTAGTACTGTTGCTAGGGGATCGACACAATTTATAATTTCAACAAAATGGAATTCGTGTCACAAATCAAACCGTGCTCACAACCACTACATACCAACCTTTGCATTCGCAAAGGAAGACTGGAAATTTTTTTCAAAGGTCTAGCTGAATTTTATTCCGCGCGATGTAAAGTATGGAAATTTCAAAACAATTTTATTGAAAAAAATACATTTATTCAAATAGAAATAGAATGTTGCAAAGGCCAAAGTTAAATTCATACAAGAGACTCACTTTAATTATAGTTAATAATTATTAAGGATTCGCTTTAAAATTAATTTTTTTAATTTTTTAAATACTTTAATAGTTCTTCATCTCTGAGAAACTTTTCCGCATTCTCTGGTCAATTTGTATTGTTTAGAGACCTCGGACTACGATGGGCTAAACGCAAAATAATTTTTTGCAAAATTTAGATTTTTGTAAACATTTAAATACATAATTACCCACAGCTACTACAATTTGTGGTTGGACCAGCTGTAAAAGATTGTCTGTTGTTCGTAAACATTCATGGCTTAGTTGAATTTTGTAGGGACTCTTCAATATTCAGTGGGTGTTATATTTTTACCCATGCAATCGTAAACTGTGAAGAGGCAAAAATTGTGTACAAAAGATTCTTGAGAGAATGTATCCATTATGTCTTTACCACTAGGCTCGTCTCTGGTTGTTTCTAAGCCCTAAATAGGTCTCTTGGGGTGAGTTAATGGTGGATTTTGGATTGTACCATGTAAATTTTTTATACCCTATACCACTATGTGGTTTCGGTATAATGACTTTGTGCTGCTGTTTGTAACTACCAAAAATATTTGACTTAGACCCATCTTTTATTATACCGATCGAATCAGAATCACTATATGATTCGATTTAACGATGTCCGTTCGTCCGTCCGTCTGTGTGTCCATGTAAACTTTGTAATCAAACCGCAGCACTATGGTCGGAAATTTCATTTCGTTGGCCAAAAGTCAAAATGTTTACACTCACGAAATAAGTTGTTGTTTTTGAAATCTAGTAGTCAACACTCCAAAACAACCAAAAATTAATTTTTTTGTTGTAATATGCAAATCAAGGTTATTCGGTGAGTCATCGAAGTTGAATTTGTTTGCTTCATTTGTAAACAGAATTGCGTTCGGTGTTTTATAGTGCTTACTTCAATTGCTTGTTAAAGCTGAAAACAAAGCGTGTTAAATAAAAGTTTAAATGGAAAACGAAGGTGATGGTAAGTTTATTAATTTTGTAAAATATAATACTCAAAAATTGGATTCTCTAAAAAATAAAATAACTTTTTCCAAAAGTCTGTAAAATTTTTGAATTTATTTTATTTTTTAAGTTTGAGTAAGCTTAACACATTTTGTTTAGGAGTGTTAAGCATAAGACTAAAAACCAAAATTACTTTGAAGTGTTTAGTTTTTGAAAATGTTTATCTCGATTTGCGGTTTTTTTGCGGTTTTTGAGTAATTTTTTTTTTCAGTCGTCATTTGTTTACAGAATTCAGCAGTTTTTGATATTTGGTTGACCAAGCAGAAGAAAGGAAAAAATAAGGACGCACTAATAAATTATTTTATACAAAAATGTGGAGCCAATAACATTTCAGATGAATGCTATAAATATTTAACAAAAAAAGCACGCATGCTTAACAATAATTTGTCTGCAAAGTGGGAAAAGTGTCATAGAAGATTAGATGATTTTAAAATTAAATATTCTGGCTGGCTTTGTTCAGAAACTGTAATAAACAGGCAAATAAATTTAGAAATCGCTTCCACAGAGACTCAATGTACAGTAGAACTAAGCCCAGATGAAAAAATTGTATCACTAACTGGACGCCCGCAACTTAAGTACTCTGAGAAATCTGAACGAAGTAAGAGGAGACAAGCAGAGACAGAACACAACGAAACAAATGTGTTAGTTCAAGTTGATTTGGCAGTTGTTTTAAAAGAAACCATCGAAAGTCCATCAAGAACATCCAAGATTAGGAAGCTATATGTCGATGATGTAAAATCACCTATTGTAATGTCTGATGAGGAAGCGTTAGCATTTCTTCTCGAAAACAATTTTTCGAAGAGCCAATACTGTTCCATCCGGACTTCTAGCAAGAAACGTAACGCTAATATTTATCCACCCTATGATAATATATTAGCAATAAAAAGTAAGTGCAGACCCGATGGTGTACTTGTAGGCGACAAATGTGCAAAGGTTCCTTTACAAATGCTTTTAAACCATACGGCTAAAAGAATTATAGAGATGCAAAAGGAAGTATTTGCGACAATTACGGGTAACTTCATTCAACGGAAATGATATTTAGCTCCGGTTTTGACAGCAGATCTGGTCAATCTCAATATAAGCAATCTTTCCTTGATCAAAGAACATCACGAAATGCTGATTCATGTCTTCTGGCCACAACAGTGATTCCCTTGAGACTCTTGAGTAGCGCGGGAGCCCTGATTTGGAATAATTGTTTTCCGCAGTCCACACGATTTTGTCGGCCTTTAAAACTAGAATATACGAGTGAAACTAAGGAAGTGATAACAAGAGAAGCTGCTGACTTAAATTAACAAATTCAAGAGCTTGAAAACTTACGTGTTGAAATCGAAGCTGGTAAGATAATCGAAATAACGTTCAGAGTGTTTTTAAATGTTATAGATGGAAAAGTTTTGAATGTTTTAACCGATACAAAATCAAATCAAAAATGTCCAATATGCCATGCAACCCAAACTGACTTTGTTAAAGTCACAGATTATAACAGCGTAAAATTTCATCCTATCGATGGAAATCTAAAGTACGGAATAAGTCCACTGCACTCCTGGATTAGATTTTTTGAGTTCGTACTACATTTAGGATACAAGATGGAAGTAAAAAAATGGCAAATAAGATCGGAGGAAGATAAAGGTGCAATTAAGAAAAGAAAAGAGTATATTCAGAATGGGGTTTGGAAAGAACTAAGTCTTCGTGTTGATGTTCCGAAAGCAGGTGGTTGTCGTTCCACAAATGACGGCAACACGTCGCGTAGAGCATTTACCGAATATGATAAATTTTCTAAAATTTTAGGAGTAGACACCGAATTAATATTTCGAATGAAAATAATATTAATATTAATATCTTGTCAATTCTCCCTAAATTTGGGTATTGCTTTCAAACTGCTCAATTATATCAAAGCAGGTACCCCTGGGTGCCAATGACTTCCACAGTACATAAAGTTATAGTTCACTCAAAGCAAATAATGCAGAATACACCACTTCCTGTTGGTTTCTTCGGAGAGGATGCAGCTGAGTCACGAAACAAAATATATAAAAGCGACAGACTGCACCATGCACGTAAGACTAGCCGCATTGATAATCTTTTCGATGTATTTCATAGAGCTCTTGACACATCGGATCCATTAATTTCATCTCTTCGCTTAAATACACGTGTGCGCCAAAGGAAGCGTTTAACACTGCCACCAGAAGTAAAGGAATTATTGTATTGTGAGGATATTGGTGAAACATGTGCGACTGAGAACTTAGAAAATATGGATGACGACGAGGACGATTATCCAGAAGGACTTGAAGAGGAAAATACATTTTTGTATAATGAATTGTATTTAAATTAAAGAGTTTAATAAAATTTTAATATTTTCGTAAATACGTGTGTAAGTCATATTTTCAATTTCCAGAAACAGCATATTTACTCGTAAGTATCGTATATTTTCTCATTTAGAACTAAAAAAAATAAAAACTCAGAAAGAAAAGAAAAAAAAATTTTATGTAAAAATTTTTTTTTTTAAATTTTAATTCTAAATGTTGATAATTTTTAAAAAAAAAATTAATTATTTTATACAAAAACACTTAAAATATACTGCAAGTTCAAATTCCAGTTAAAAATTACGTTATTTTAAGTTTTAATAGTTTTGGCCAAGAAAAGTGATGGTTCCGACCATAGTGCGCAGGTCGCAAATATGAATATATTTTGATGAAATATATATAAGCTTCTATCGCCCATAGGATGAACCCTATTGAAATTGGTGAGAATCGGTCCATGTTCACACCTAGCCCCCATACAAATGACCCCTATGAAATCGACATAAATTGCCATAAGATCCAAATTGTCATATAGATCTTAGTCAAATTGGGTTTATATGCGCTTATTACATCCATTAATGAGTAGTCCAAAAATGATCCCTATGGGACAACTCTTAGTCATAGGCCCCATATAGAGCTGCTTCCCGATCTTCACTTAAATCTATAAAAAAAAAATATTGCACTGATTCTTCTCAAATTTTGTTTGTATATATTTTTGCAAAATACAAGAGACTTTACCAAACATGGCCAGGATCGGTCCATTTTTGGGCCTAGTCCCCATATAGATATAGCATCCGATATGAACTTTTTCATATCTGCAGCCAAAAAAATTAATAAAAATCCCACTCAAATTTGGTTTATGCTTATTTTCTATATCCAGTTACTTGGGTCTAAGAGATAAGGTCTCTAAACGCATGGTATAGGGTATCGTATAGTCGGTCTAGATCGACTATAATTTTCTTAGTTGTTTACTGTAGTAATATTGCCAAAAGGTACTTGTTAAAAAATTTGTTGAACACTAGCATAAACAAGCTGTAGTATGTATACATTTCGTTCGTACTCTACGCAGTTTGGCCCATACCATCAGCTCCCGGAAGCATACCAATATATATTACCTTTTCAAGTCCCCTTAGGTAATGTCTTAAATACTCGCAATGTAGATAGATACAATGGAGTAGTAAAATATCTTGATGTCTTCAATAAGTTGCTATTATTCTCATTTACGGAGATGTCTTCATTAGTAATAACAGTGGTTGATTTTGTTTCTAACTTAAATATTAAATTTATAAACCTTTAGTTTTCTTTTGTTCGGTTTTATTTATTCAGGGTCAAAACCTTAGCGAAAATGTAGAGGTATCCCACGTGATAGTTTCTTCATAAGTCAATCAATTTATTCTTTTTGAAGATAATATTTTGTGTATTTTTTCTGAATAATTACGTTTTCTTTAAATTTAATGATTCAGATAAACTATATCTCATGTATATGTACATATGTATATAGTATATTACGTGTTTGCCAACGATGTATGTACATTTAAGATCTGCTTAAACTTCATTCTTTTGCTTCCATATTTTTTTTAGATAGTCATTGGGTTGATCCGCTTAACAGATGATTTTTGTTTATTTCAAAAGTTGGTCTATAAAGCTCTATCAATTTTTTTGTTTAAATATTGCCATATTTGGAAAACATAGAGAATTATTTTTTTTTTTACATATTAATAGGAGTTTTTTTTTGAAAACAACAGCAACATATAACAGCAATATAAATAGCTGTTTTTATTCACAATATAAATAGCTGTTTTATTTCAGCATTGCCAATTATATATTTTACTTTATTAAAATAGAAACAACTAAGAAAATACGATACCCTATACCGTGCGGTTAGAGACCCTATCTCTCAAGCCCAACTAACTGGATATAGAAATAAGCATAAATCAAATTTGAGTGGGATTTTTATTAATTTTTTTTAGCTGCAGATATGAAAAAGTTCATATCGGATGATATATCTATATGGGGACTAGGCCCAAAAATGGACCGATCCTGACCATGTTTGGTAAAGTCTCTTGTATTTTGCAAAAATATATACAAACAAAATTTGAGAAGAATCAGTGCAATATTTTTGTTTTTTGATAGATTTAGGTGAAGATCGGGAAGCGGCTCTATATGGGGCCTATGACTATGAGTTGTCCCATAGGGATCATTTTTGGACTACTGATTAATTGGATGTAATAAACACATACAAACCCAATTTGACTAAGATTTATATGATAATTTGGATCTTATGGCAATTTATGTTGATTTCATAGGGGTCATTTGTATGGGGGCTAGGTCCGAACATGGACCGATTCTCACCAATTTTTGTAGCCAACAAAAATAGAAATAATTCTAAGTTGACTACAGCCACAATAGTTGTCGTGTAGCCGTGTAGCTGTGTTGGTGTCAAAATAATCGTTTTCATATGAACGTGAGTATTTTATTTTTGAGAGGCTGTAGTCGTGTACGCGCTGTCGTCTATGTGTTGCATGCATTATCCTGAAATGCTATTAATGTCTCCTGAATCACAATATTTTTTTTCAATTCAGTTGATTTTTTAAATGTAAACATACTTGGTGTTTTGTGAATTTCAATTTGTGTTTAAAGAATAAAATTTAAATTTTAAAAATTCAATTGATGTCTTCTAAGTTTTAAGTTATTATTTCCGACGTTTTAATATGATTTCCTGAAACTCAATTGATATTTTCTATATTTTATAATTGGAAATCTGAATTCCAGTTTTTAGAATTGATATTTTCTTAAATTTGAATGGAAAGTTTAAAAGGTGCAATTTTGTATTAATGCGAATAGTAATGCATTAGTAACAATTTTTAAAAATATGTAAATGCAATCAGATATTTTGCAGGTAAAGCAGAATAATAATTTTACATTACTATGTAGAACTGTTTTGAAAGCAAAAACTCATTGATTCTTCTTTACTCAGCTCTGTGTATACTTTTAGCATTGCTGTGTTTGATATCTAATTGTAAATGTTGACATTCCTTGGAACTTCGTCTGAGTTCATGCTTTTTTAATGTGAGTAGTCCGATAAAAAATGGGCGTTATCAGACCAGTGGGCGTAGCACCTCCCACACAAAGTTAATGTTTGTTGCCATAAAGCTATAATAGAAAAGGCCTTGGGACTTTGTCTGAGTTCATAAGTTATTAATGCGAGTAGTGGCATATACAAAAAAAAAGTATGAAGTACTATCAAAATAATAGTCATGAAACTTTTGATAGGTGCATTAATTATCAATTTGAGTAGTCGTGGAAACTATAGGCGGCCAAAAAATTTAAATAAAACAGTTTTCTACAAAATGTATCCATGTCCGTCCATTTGTCCAACTGTCTATCTGTGTCCATGTAAATTGCATTTTCATACATTTGTTTGCAATCTATTTTACAATAATAAGCAAATTAATTAAAACTAAAAATTGACATAACTTTAAACCTCCATTGAGTTTCAAACATGTATACATTAGTATACATTTATATATATTTGTAGGCTATATATATTTATTTCATTAGTATATACATAATTCTAGTTACATATTTACAAAATTATGATGTTTCTTCAGTCTTTGTATTTCTTCACTATCGAAGCAAATTGCTAATAAGTTCGAGTGATAACTAAGTCTTTCATTATATTTTGAGCTGAATATATTGATTTCTTCTTTAACTTTTGGTTTGGTGAGGTCTTTGTGTATATTGTCATTAGTGAAATACATTGGGGCGTCAGCAATCATTCTAAGCGTTTTAGATTGATAACGTTGGAGAATTTCAGTATTGGAGTGGGTTGCAGTACCCCAAAGTTGTATTCCGTATGTCCACACGGGTTTTAGAATAGCTTTATAAAGTAGAACTTTATTTTCAATGCTTAACTCCGATCTTCGGCCCAGTAAGCAATACATACGTTTAGTCTTAATATTTAAACAATCTCTCTTGGCTTTTATATGATTTTTCCACTTCCACTTTTATATGATTTTTCACCTTTTCTTAGTACGAGTGTGACATGCACCGATTTTTCAGCATTCACGCAAATGTTCCATTTTTTTTTTAGCCATATTGAAACACTATTGAAACGTGAAGATTTAAAATACTATGGCATTGTTCAAGAGTTCCGTGTTTATATCTGAAACCGAGTTGATGTTCAGGTATAATATTTTGGTTATCTAAAACAGGCTGCAATCTTCTTAATATATTTTCAAAAAATTTTTAGAAGGTGGACAAGAGGTTTATTGGCCTGTATGACTTAATGTCATTTTTAGGCTTGTTAGGTTTTGGCACCATCATTATTTCAGCGCATTTCCATTGTCCTGGAAAGTGATTAAGTTTAAAATAGAGTTGAAGTTTAATGTTAAAAATACAACCCTTTTTTATTGGCAATGCTTTAATATCTTTTGCACTTATAATATAACCAGGTGATTTTTTATTATCTAATATTGATATTTCTTTTTCTACTTCGCTAGGGGATATATGCTTAATAGGTAAATCCGTTTGGTATTAACCTCATCAACATTATTATAAGAAAATGGGTGGAAAGTGGTTTCCTAGCATTGAGAAAACGAAACAGCACCAAGTATCATTTAGATCTTTTACAGGTATATTTTTTTTCGGTGGCCTTTTAAAATATTTTATGATATTCCATAAGTTGTGTTCGTTTAGTTCATTATTTGCGGTATTCAGTTAGACTTTTTATATAATAGCTGAATTGTTAATTTTTTTTGCTCGTTTTAAATTTGTTGCTCGATTTAAATTTGTTTTGTTCACTGATATAAATATATTTAAATTAAATTTTGTACATAATCTGCTGCTATCGAAACTAGTGAAAATCGGTGTATGTCCAAACCTAGCCTCCTATCAGACCGATAAAAATTGTCGTAAGATGCAGAATTTCATACATATATATATATATATATATATATATATATATATATACATATATATATATATACACTCCAATGTGCAGAGGGTATATATATTAGTTTGTCAATCCGTTTGTAATTCATCAAAATAAATTCCAGAGGCCCCGCAATAGGTCGAATGGGCCCCACTAAAAATGTTCGTCATAACCTGCAGCAGCTTGATATTGAATTTGGGGCAGTGCTGGCCATCGAGAGAAATGAGTTAATAGTAGTGTTTATGAGCATGTATTATGTGTATTTCACTCATCGAAATCCATGGACGTAATATAATGCCGACATTGAATTGGTTTGTGTAGGTTTTGTATGAATGTTACCATAAATGACTAAAAGGGAAATAGTTGAGTTCACGATGAATATGGGAAAAATTTAACATTTTTCGTTTTAAAATCTTAATTCTTATATTTTGAAAATTTAAAACAAAATGTAAAGGAAATTAAAGTTTTTTTATCCAAAAGTTTGAATTAAATTAAATCAAATAAGTAAGTAAATTATTTCTTTAAAAACATAAATATCAAAACTTAAAAAGGTATGAAATTTCAGAGGTTAATAAGTGGTTAGACACCAGGCACTTCGCTTCATTTAGCGCGGTTAAACAAAAGAAAAAACTACTTTCCCATTATTAATTCCACATGATTACTTTATTTTTATTAAAACATAAACTTTAATAAAACAAAAAAAAAACAAGTCTAGACCGACTATACGATACCCTATACCATGCCCTTAGAGACCCTATCTCTCAGTCCCAACTAAGTGGATATAGAAAATAAGCATAAACCAAATTTGAGTGGGATTTTTATTAATTTTTTTGGCTGCAGATATGAAAAAGTACATATCGGATGCTATATCTATATGGGGACTAGGCCCAAAAATGGACCGATCCTGACCTTGTTTGGTAAAGTCTCTTGTATTTTGCAGAAATATATACAAGCAAAATTTGAAAAGAATCTGTGCAATATTTTTGTTTTTTGATAGATTTAAGTGAAGATCGGGAAGCAGCCCTATATGCCATAGGTATCATTTTCGGACTACTGATTAATGGATGTAATAAACACACACAAACCCAATTTGACTCAGATATACAGTCGAACTTCCATAACTCGAATCATCATTATCCCAAAAAAAAACTACGACTTACGGAGACTTCGAGTTACAGAAAAATGTTTGAAAAAAATAATCAATTGCAACCATGTGTTTATAGTTTGAATTTTTTATTTAAAACATGTACTAACTGAAAACTACATACCAAGTTACAATGAAGTAAAATATTTTGAAATTAGTGACTGAAAATTTATTTTTTTATTGTTATTTTCAGTAAAAAATGACCCTAACTTGTTTAAAGCCTTATAGTGCTCATCAGTTGTAGTGTCATTCGTATTTAAATATAAATTCAATGTTCGGAAAGAATTTTCTATATCATTTCTGGAAGGCTGATAAATAGTTTCTTCCACTGAACCCTCGCCATCACTCTCCGATCCGCTCAGTACTGGATCCTCTGATACAGGATAGTAACGCTCAACAATATCATCATCTGTCGGAAAATCAGTTGTGCAAAGCTCATTATCTACTTCAATATAATCCTGAAGAGTAGCATTACAAGTTATTTTGTTTGCTTTTAACCATGCTTCGTAGTCAGCTTCAATTACGTTTTCATTTTCATCAATATTACTCAAAAAAATTAGAGGCATGTCATCTTCTACTTCCCATTCAGAATACTGACCAAATCCAGCTTTTTTGAAGCAATTCGCTATGGTTTGTTTACTGACATGAATATCCCAAGCTTTTGTTACATGATTTATACAATCCAATAGTGTAATATCCTGTTTTTCGTTTGCCTCTATGCGCTTTAGTGCTTCTTTTACTATTCTGCTACGATAGAAAACTTTCAAGTTTTGAATTACTCCCTGATCAAGAGGTTGTAATTTAGACGTCATATTCGGTGGAAAAAATGCCAATTCAATGGCATTCAATTTGCTTTGTACGTCTTTTGGATGTGCTGGACAATTATCAATAAACAATAAAATTTTTCGGCCACTACTTTCAAAGTGCTTATCTAATTTTAGAATCCATTCTTCAAAAAGTTGTCCAGTCATCCAGGCCTTGGAGTTTGCTTTATAATCTACGGGTAACCACTTAACACCACGAAAGCAGCGAGGTTTTGCACTTTTTCCAATCAATAGAATTTTAAGTTTTTCAGAACCATCCATATTTGCTGCCAGCATTAACGTAACACGCTGCTTGCTATTTTTGCCCCCGTGGCATTGCTGGTTTTTAAAAGTTAGGGTTTTATCTGGCAAACATTTAAAAAACAATCCTGTTTCATCCGCATTAAAAACATCCCGTTCGCAGTACTTTTGTATTAAATTCGCCAAAACGTCTTTTTTCCACTTTTCGCAGTCCACTTCATTAACGTCATTACTTTCACCGCACGCTTTTTTATAGCCCACTTCATGTCTAAAATTAAAAAAATTAGTTAAACGTTTCATCAATTAAACGTTTTGCTCAATACCTTTGCTTCCATTTATCAAGCCAACCTGTGCTCGCCCTAAAATTATCATCACCAAAACGCTTTGCGAACTCCATTGCCTTTTCCTTTATTATTCCTCCAGATATAGGCATGTTTTGACTTCTAGCTGCTGTAAACCAATCGAGGACTGCTTTGTCGATATTTTTGAATATTGGGGTCTTAACTCGTTTACTATGTAGGCGAAATCCAGATCCAAAAGAGTTGATAATTGATTCTCTATTTTTAAAAATTGTTGAGACCGTACTAGCCGGGATACCATATTTATCAGCTGCATCCTTTTTCTTTATTCCACCTTCGACATCTTTTATTAGTTTGTATTTTTCTTCAATTGACAAACATTTTAAAACACGTTTAGTTGCCATGATAATAAAATAAAAGGCGATTTTAACATTTATCATCTAAGGCGAATGACGTTTATGCAAAGTATGTACTGATACTTACGCATACAAAAAGAAGCACATGATGTACAAAAAGGGATTTCCCCGAAAAAAAAGCAAGAAAAATATACAAACCAGCTAAACAAGCAAAAGAAAGCAAAATAAACAAACCAAAACAAAAAGCAAAATCAATAAACCAGTAAACCAAGCAAAAAAATTCGAGTTATAGAATTAGTATGTATGTATTTCGTTCGAGTTATGGAGAACTTCGAGTTGTGGAAGTTCGAGTTACGGAAGAAGAACTGCATGTTATTTATTCTCTCAACGCTACTGCCAACGTAATTAGTTCGAGTTAGAGAAAATTCGAGTTAGAGAAGTTCGAGTTATGGAAGTTCGACTGTATATGATAATTTGGATCTTATGGTAATTTATGTCGATTTCATAGGGGTCATTTGTATGGGGGCTAGGTCTAAACATGGACCGATTCTCACCAATTTCAATAGCAGTCATCCTATGGCCGAAAAAGGCTTATGTACCAAATTTCGTCAAAACATATTCATATTTGCGGCAGTTTGATTAAAAGCTTTACATGGACACACAGACGGACGGACGGACGGACATTGTTAAATCGAATCAGATAGTGATTCTGATTCGATCGGTATAATAAAAGATGGGTCTAGGTCAAATATTTTTGGTAGTTACAAACAGCAGCACAAAGTCATTATACCCAAACCACATGGTGGTATAGGGTATAACAAGTAAGAGTATTAAATTCGGCTATGCCGAATCTTTGATACCCTCCACCTAGGTTTTCTTGCACTACTTGTAACATATGTAAATAAAATATTTGAAAATGTAAAGAATTTGATCAACTTATTACTGAATTATTACAGCAAATACTCTGAATTTTCAGCATTTACGTTTAACAATTTTAAAGTCAATAAAATATAGTAAACAAAACACATTTTTTAATTTTGGATCTTTTTCGGAATACTTGTCCATGTCTTATATTTTAAAAGCACTAGCGTTAATCAATTTTATTTTTCAGATCTTATTACGTCAGTTTGTCATTCCGTTTGTAACGCATCGAGAAATGAATTTGCATCTATGTGTTTCATGCAAAAGATTTCTTACTTTTGTCGAATTGTAGGGATTTTTTACAGATTTTTTTTTAACAACTAAATATATATATTTTTCAATTTTAAACTTTAAACTTAAAAATATATACCTTTTTTAAGTCTGGTAATAACTCTATAATATGAAGGAAGTAAATATGTGGCTTCTTTAATAACAATGACAAGTAAAAAACACTTTTTTGTGCAGTTTACTTGTTTTGTGGATCTTTTTTATATTTACATAAGTACGCCATCTTTTTAGATCTCTTCGATTTTATTAAGTAAGTTTGTAAATAAAAGGAACATTAAAATATTATAAATTTAAACATAATTAATTTTAGAAAAATATCCGATTCATTTTTCGATGATGCTGAAAACAAATCAAAGAAATACAGAAAACAAAGGTTTTACTCAAGTTAGTTGAGAGACGAGAAGCTAATGGGATGGAACAGGTCAAAGATGACAACTTTAAATGCAGATGCAAGGCTAGTGAAAACATATTAAATTGCGATAAATCAGATCTAAGTATACATGCTAATAACCAATGTCTTAAAAAAAATATCTTTTAAAACCAAGAACCAAAATTCTGTTTGCGTTATAAGATCCCATTTGCAAGCCATTTTAATTAATTGTGTAAATTTTAAATGCACATCCAGCCATATAAAAGATGAATTATACAGAATTGTAAAAATATTTTTTTTTTAATATTTGTTGGTTTTTTATGTTGTTTTTATGTAATTTTTATGATATTCTTATCTTATTTTTTATGTAATTTTTCTTCGTTTTTATGTTATTTTCGCATTATTGGAATTGAAAATTTAAAAATTAAAAATAAAATTGTATTTTTTTAAAAATTAAAAAAAGTAGTGTAGGAAATGTAGGGAGAAAAAAAGTGGGTGTGGGGAAAAAAGGGATTTTTTTCATTAGCCTAAAAATTTCTGAAAAAATCTCCTGGCATTACTTGTACCTATTAAAAAACAATATAAGATTTCAGAAGACAATGCGACATACACTCGCTTTGTTCAGAAGCTTTCAGACTAACGCATGAAATACATAGACGACAGCGGCTACACGAACATACGACTACAAGTGCTGCTGGCTTCAATTGTAGTCGTATAGTCAGCTACTTAATTTTTTTAAAAACGGCAGCAACATATAACAATAATATAAACAGCTGTTTTTATACAAAAGCATTTTTATTTCAGTAGTGCCAATTATGTTTTTTTTCTACTTTATTAAAATAGGAAAACATGCATGATAAACTTGACTTAAATATACAAATACTTATTTATAATGCATTATTATAACGTAAAAATAAATACATAAATTTACTTAACCGCTTTTGATTATTAATGGAATTATTATAGCTCTTCATTTTGCGATTAATTTTTTCAACAAAATAAAATATTTCATAGCACTAATATCTTTTACATATTTTTTTATATTGTCAACACTATTTTTGTTTTGTAGCCAACAAAAATAAAAATTATTCTAAGTTGACTACAGCGACAAAAGTTGTCGTGTAGCCGTGTAGCTGTGTTGGTGTCAAAATAATCGTTTTCATACGAACGTGTCTATTATATTTTTGAAAGGCTGTAGTCGTGTAGCCGATGTCGTCTATGTGTTTCATGCATAAATGAAATTGTTGGTTGCTTTTACTTTTTGGTGAGTACTTTCGTTTTCGTTCGGCTGTACATATAAGAAGCCGATTAGAGTTCGGCTTACTGGTGCCACTATGGTATGTGTGTAAACAAAAATATACGATATCCCAGTCATCATTTCGAAGATTGCTTTAGCAAAAATCACTTTACTGTGTCTTTTTCGAGCACTTTTGATGATTAAAAACTGATTAATCACAAGCGGTATTAGAAAAGGACTAAAAAATTATTTTTGCATACGCTTAAAAAGCGATTTATAGAAAAATTACATTAAATACGACTCAAAAATAAGTCGAAACTGTTCAGAAAATCGGATAAAAAGACTTAAGAGTCGGTTATAAGGTTATATTTTCTCCCAACAAAAAATATTTTGTGATCAGTAAAAGAGCACATTTATAACTGTTTTAATAGCACAGAGGAGTAAAAAAAGACATGATCATTTATTGCATAAAATGCTTACTGGGAAATTATTCACTATCTGTAGAAACAGGTTTTTTAAGTAAAACAAATCTGCACACAATTTCAATTCTATTTCGTTCACAATGATACGATCACTTAGTTTACTAGCTAGCAGTTAAATAAGAAAATATTATAATAATACAGCGTAATGATGAATTGTACTTCTCAATTAGTTTATTTTTAATGTGCCATAAGAAGTTCGGTTGGTTCTAAGAAAAGCATGAATATATGTTTCCCAGGGCGAGGCTTGATCATTGCACTCTGATTGAGTTGAGCTCCGCGGCTATTCCTGATGTGAATAGCTCGTGCATACAATTTTTGGTAGTCCGGGAATGGCATTTGCCTGCGCCCGACATTAAATATTAAATTTTAAACATGTTACTATAATTAAATATTAAAACTTTTTTCGAAAATTTTTCGAGTTTTAGCTTTTTTGACATTTGACAAAAAAAATTTTTTTTCAACACCAACTTTTTACAGGGTAAATATTTTATTGTTTCACTAGTACTTTTGAATGCAAGTACATATGTACTAAAAGTAGAACCTTTAAAATCATACTATTTTTTGCAACCCTAAAAATTGCAGTATTTTGTATAAATAAAATAATTTATATTTATATTATTTTTCATATGCGCTTATTATGGATATACATATACAGAACATATGAATGTCATTTATAGTATTTAGATATTTGCAACCGTAGTGTGTGTCAATTTGTAACATTTTGTGATGTTATAAAAATCGCGGATATTGATATTGATTTTATAAAGTTTCTTTTATTAATTAACTAACTTAAATATTATACAAAAAATTGGAATTGGTGAATTTTTGTATTATTACCACAACGACCATAAAAACAACAAATACTGCTATGACAGAATACAAAATTTAGAATAACAAAATAGGAAAACGTCATATATTTTTAACTTTTCAGTGATTTCTCGGGACCTACGAAACCCATTGTCACGATTTAAAAAACAGAAACCTTTTCATGATATTAGTGAATCATTCTCACTAACAACAGGCGCCCTAGCTGTCCTATTGAGAATGTTATCGTGACAAGAACAACATAGACAAATCATATTTTTTTCAAGACTTATTATACCCTATACCACTATGTGGTTTGGGTATAATGACTTTGTGCTGCTGTTTGTAACAACTAAAAATATTTGACCTGGACCCATCTTTAATTATACCGATCGAATAAGAATCACTTTTTGAGTTGATTTAACAATGTCCGTCCGTCCGTCCGTCCGTCTGTGTGTCCATGTAAACTTTGTAATCAAACTGCAGGTCGCAAATATGAATATATTTTGATGAAATTTAGTATATAAGCTTTTATCGGCCATGGGATGAACGTTATTGAAATTGGTTAGAAGCGGTCCATGTTCAGACCTAGCCCCCATACAAATTACCCCTATGAAATCGACATAAATTGCCATAAGATCCAAATTGTCATATAGATCTTACTTAAATTGCGTTTGTATGCGTTCATTACATCCATTAATGAGTAGTCCAAAAATGGTCCCTTTGGCCCCATATAGACTGCTTCCCGATCTTCACTTAAATCTATTAAAAACAAAAATATTGCACTGATTATTCTCAAATGTTGTTTGTATATATTTTTGCAAAATACAAGACACTTTACCAAACATGATCAGTATTGGTCCATTTTTGGACCTAGTCCCCATATAGATATAGCATCCGATATGAACTTTTTCATATCTGCAGCCAAAAAAATTAATAAAAATCCCACTCAAATTTGGTTTATGCTTATTTTCTATATCCAGTTTGTTGGGCCGAATAGATAGGGTCTCTAAACGCATGGTATAGGGTATCGTATAGTCGGTCTAGACCGACTATAATTTTCTTACTTGTTTTTAATATGCGCTTATATGTATATACCCTCTGCACACTGGAGCGGAGGGTATAATAAAATGTGCGTTGCTGTAAATATTCTGTGTACAATCACAAGGTTGTGTGCCTGCGGTCGTTCTTTTTCGGCTACACGTACACGTTGTCGGGAATGATTGATGAAAATCAAAAAATGTTGATATTTTTATGTGACGGCTGATTATTTTAACGTTGCCGGTCTTGATTGACAATCAAACTTCACTTGCTCTGAAATTTTTCGTGTTTTACACATGTACGAGAAAAAAATTTTTTTTTTAATTCCTGATAAAAGTCTATACTTATTGTTAAATTTTATACAAAAGTTAATATATATATATATATATATCGTCACCTTAAAGACAAAACAACCAATCAGCAAAAATTTCAAAATTGACTTTCTTATTTAATATTATTCCCTATATCATAACGCATATGTATGCAAAATTTTGAACGCCTAATATTACAAATAACCAAGCTATTACCAAATTAAGAGAAGTAAGAGTGTTAAATTCGGCTGTGCCGAATCTTCGGTCAGTTTGAGTATTGATGATAAATGTAAACAAAATATTGGAAAAATATGCATGCATTTCCTATATGCATGCGTTTCCGGTTATATGATATAACTTCTCGTTCAATTTAGATTTTGCTAATTAAATAGCTCGCCCTAACCTCCATTGCAAAGGTAATGGCTGTGTAGGGTGTCTATATGCATTAAATCGTGCTTTTTTGGCTTTCAATTGGCCAAATACTTCTTCAATGCAGCCATATAGGTCGGATGGAGTAACAAAATAATAACCGAAAAAACCTCTCTCAACTTTTTTTCAAAAAAATATTGCCATATTTGGAAAACATAGAGAATAATTTTATAATAATAAATAATTAAATTAGGGATGCCAAACCCAAAAAACCAAATATCGCAAAAATTTTAAATAAAATAATTTGTTATCTTTATTTTCTGAAAAACTTCAAATATTCATCCAAAAAAAATTGTGAAAATTTATATATAAATAACATTCTCATCAAATTTCGTTTATTTATGTAACAATTTTTATGTTCGCAATTCTTAAATATCATTTGAGGTTTTATAAAATTCACTGAATTTAAATTAATGTTTTCTGTAGTCCGATTCTGTAAATTTCAACGATCCGAAAATGGCAAAATATATCGACAGCTATTGTTGTTTGCACTAAGGATTAAGTGATTCACTAAGTACATACATCTTAACGACAGTCGACAATTCTATGTTTCTATTTATTTAAATTGTAAACGAGTGGCATCTCTGTCAAAATAAGCGAAAAACACAAAGAAGATTAGAAAAAACAAATTACTTCGTGTTTGACAGGATGATTTTATGTTTATGTTTAATATCTCTATTTTTTTACTAATATTTCTGTTTATTTATTTGAAAATGAAATAATGAATTGAATATGCTATTTAATTTTTTTATTTATATAAAAAAGTTTTTTAATAGAAGCAAAATATTTTCACTATTTTATGAATTTTATTTATGTATGACGACATTTCAACCTAAAAATTTAAGTTTTTATCGATTGAATAAACAACACAAAAATGGTTGTCGTTTAGATAACAACAGCTGACTTTAAAAATAGCGAATATCATTTAAAATTTTTGCTGATAATTTTGCTTTTCTTTTTTTAACGATTCGACTATCGTTAAAAGAAGTTACTGAAAAGCTATTTATTTCTCCTGAATGCCAATATTTTTTTTAATGTAAACATTTTTTAAATGTAAACATATTTGGTGTTTTTTTTTTTGGAATTTGATGCAATTGATGTCTTCTAAATTTAAAATTATGATATCCGACGTTTTGATATGATTTTCTGAAATTCAATTAATATTTAATAATTTATAATTGGAAATTTTAATTCCAGCTTTTAGAATTGATATTTTCTAAAATTTGAATGTAAAATTTAAAAATTGCAATTTTGTATTTATGTGAATAATACTGCTTTAGTAATTATAAACAATTTTTAAAAATTGGATGTAATCGCAATCAGATATTTTGTAGGTAAAGCAGAATAATAATTCTATATAACTATGTAGAACTGTTTTGAAAGCAAAAAACTCATTGATGAACTCGGTAACTCTATTTTGTAACGACAACAAAAAGTTAGTATGCCAAACTTATGTTCATATTTCTAAAAGAATAATGAAAAAACGTATGAAATAATAAAAGACCAGCCCGTGTATACTCTTAACATTGTGCTGTATGATATCTATTTGAAAATATTGACATTCATGTTAAAATAGAAATAACTATTGCAAAGCTAATTAGAACAAAAATTGTGGCTCCATCTACTGTGGCATAGTCACGCTGAGCAAAATGAAGTGACACTCTGTTAATGCAAAAGAAATGTATTTTCCCCACAACAAAAATATTCCAGAATTTTATGTAAATAAAATAATATACCGATTTATTTCTAACATGCAGTTGTTATGGATATACATATATATAATATATGTACATTATTTGTATTATTTAACATGTGTATGTATGTATATGTAAATATTACACACAAAAAATACAACATCAAACGTTATTTTTGTGTTTTTCTCTTTAAATAAATTAATATATAAAAATTTTTTTTGCTAAATTTACATTGTTTTTTTTTATTAACAACTAGGTACATATTTTAGCAATATTTGCTTAAGATGCTGGTGAATTTTTACTCCCTTCATATTAACTCGTAGTGTCTGCTTGTCGAAAAAAATTTGGATCGATTTTAGCCAATTTCCCGTCAGCCATTCGATCTGAAATTTTGGAGGCAGGCTCGTGGTAATAACAGAAATGATCTAACGAATTTTTAGAGTGATGCCAAAACAATGGAAACTTTTAAATTTTTCTACCAGAGTTAATAAAAAAAATGTACAAAGGGTTAGTTTTTATTATATTATTATCACAGCGACCACAAAAATAACAAGTCCAGCTATGACAACAATACAACATTTAGAATAACAACAAGAACAATATAGAAACATCATATTTTTAATTTTTTTTATTTTTCAGAGATTTCCCTGGACCTGTTCCAACAGTTTTAATGATTTTGGAAACAGAAATCTTCCCATAAATTTGTTGAATCATTCTCACTAAAAATGATCACTGTAGCTATCCTATTGAGGGGTGATCGTGACAAGAACATAATAGAAAATTATATTTTTTCAAGACTTTTTTTAGTTCTTTATTCAAATCTCGGGTCCTGATTGACCGATTTGGACGATTTCAAACAGCAAACTTCTCAGGGTGTTACTGAATCATTTTTTATGTCAACGAGCACCCTAGCTGCCCGATTGATGCCGTCATCGTGATTTCAACAGACGGACAGACGGACATCGCTATATCAACTCGGGTTGTTATAAGGATCACATATATATATATTTTATGGGGTCCAATTTTTTTTTCTAATTATTACAAACGGAATGACAAACTTATATATACCCTCTGCACACTGGAGTGGAGGGTATAAATATATAATTTTCGTTTCAATATTGGAAAAAGTTCCAATTTTATAACGTTTTTTCTCTCTCTTGTAAACTTTTGTAAACTGCTGATAGGTTGTTTGGTCTTTAAGGTGACGATATATAAATTTAATTATTTTATATTTTAAATTAATTAATTATTGTAGTTAATAATAAATTGATTAAAATTATAAAATTAAATTATAAAATTATGAAGGCTGAAATGCCAGAAACCAGATTAAGAATAAAGTGCAGTTATGAATTTTTGTAATATATGCTTTCTTCTTCTTTACCACACACCATTTAAGCAAATCTAAAATTTAATATTAATTACAGTAGTAATTGCAATATGTCTGAAAAATGACTATAATTCTAACAAACAAAAAATTTCTTCGCTTCAAAGCGTCATCTCAAACAATGTAAAGTGCATATGTAGGTATGTATGTACAAAACCGTACATCACATATGACAACTCTTAAGAAAACTGAGAATAGTGGAAATTAGAAGTATAAATGCAAAAAATATTCAATATTCAAAAATAACGATTGTTTGTTTGGACAGAGTTGTATCTTCTGAAACTATTACAAAGTAAAGTTGTATGGTACGAAAACTGAATCTAACCACACTGCTCGTAGGCCTGACTTTAGGTGAGTGTGTTAAAGCGCTGACCAAAAAGTGCAAGTATGAGTGCATGTGAAGGTTCATGGTTCAAACCTCACGGCCGCCCTAAGTAGAAAAATTTTCATATAAAAACAATCTATTCAATTAAAACATAACAATTATCACAATGTTCAATAAATCGCTGATGAAGGCTGAAATGCCAGAAACCGGTCCGATTAAGAATACAGTGCAGTCATGAATTTTTGAAATATATGCTTTCTTCTTCTTTACCACACACCATTTAAACAAAATTAAAATTTGCATATTAATTACAGTAGTAATTGCAATATGTCGGAAAAATGACTATAAATCTAAAAAACAAAAATAATCATGTGAGTCCGATCACAGGGGAGACGTGTATACATCTGGTAATAAATAAAATGCAGAAAACAGCGACAAAAAGGTTATTACATATCATAATTTTTCCACCAAACAATCATGTCACACCGATTTGTCTTAACGCTCACATGTTACGCGTAAGATCTTACGCTCACATATTACGCTGCTTTTGTGATTGTATTGTGAATTAGAAATTTGCCCCCCTGCGCGTATAGATGTGTAAACATCTAGCGCTGATTTGGAGCCTCAAACCAAATAGGTATGGAAGACGTACGAAAATGTATAAATACTCCGCTAATATTTCATACAACAAACTACAAATAGTGAAAAATGTTTATACATAACAGAACATGTATATGTGTATATGTACATAAGTATGTACCAGCAATGCATACACATTTTTGTGTGCTTCTTGATTTTGCAGTTTTTTTTTTTTGATGTGTAAACATCTATACGCGCAGGGGGGTAAATTTCTATTTCACAATACAATCACAAAAACAGTGTAACACGTAATAGGTGAGAGCTGACACATAACGCTGTGTGAGTTATGATTGTATTGGTGAAAAAATTGTGATATAACATTGTTTTTTTTTGCCCCTTTTTTTAAAGCGTCATCTTTGTATCACTTATATACGTTTATATTGGGATACTTTTAACGTTTTACAGCAGAGAGTTGTTGAATTAGCTGAAACAGTTTTTGCTATAAGTGATACATAGATGACGCTTTCCGTTTGATTTTAAAAAATGACGTAAAAAAATCTTTAATTACTAGATGTTTACACATCTTCCCTGTGATCGGACTCACATGATTTTTTTTGTACATGTGAACAAAATATGCATGCTTCGAAGATAAACAGACATTGTGCTCATTGTATTTAATAATTGGTTTCAATTAAAAAATCATGAAAACACCTTCAATTTGTTTAAATTAGGTTATTAATTTCAATCGTCATTGTAAAAATCTAGCCATTATAATTTGAAATCTAGCCTTTTTGGTATCTAATTTCTGATAAACTAGGTTACAATATTGTTTTAGAACACGGCTGGAGGGTATCAAAGATTCGGCACATCCGAATTTGACACTTTTAGGCCGAGGCCACGCAATGGTTAAATTCACCGTAATGTCGCCTTGCTTGATTTATAGGATGAACACCAAATCTTCTTTTTTTCTTAAACGCATTAAATTCTTATAAATATGAATACGATTTTCGCGTAATAATATGAAGCAACCTCTCTTGACAATGCCACTTTGACAACTAACGCTCAGAAATGATGCTCAGTAATAAGCAACTTGCCGCTCAACTTCTCCGCTCACCGCTCTGCCACTCGGCACTTTGCCGCTCATTGCGTGTCCTCGGCCTTACTTGTTCACAGTGTTTTTGACGCTTTTTATATTTAATTTGTATTAAGAAAAAATCTGGTTCTCACATTGTTCTTCCAAAAAAAAAATATAATATTACATATGCAAATAATATTGCAGAATTTATCGCTATTTAATGTTGATAATACACACAGAAAAGGGATTCGTTGTGGAAACCAAATTTGTTGCCAACCGAATTTTGGTTGTCCCATGTACTATTATATTTTGTTGTTGTTATTACTGAATTATAACTGCAAAATTACGGTACGTAGTATAAGGGAACTAATTTTTAAAATCAATTAGATTTATTACAATTAGAATTTATTTCATACAATCGAACTAATATTTTTTTTATTGATTGTAACAACCATTTTTCGGTATAGACTATTTTAAAAACGTAACTGCCGTAGATTTAGAAAAACATAATATTCGTTTAATGTTTTACTTTATTCTTTATTTATTTTTCGATAACAATTTAAAACTAAACAAGTATAAACCGAATACGATACCCTATACCACGCGTTTAGAGACTCTATATCTTAGGTCCAACTAACTAGATATAGAAAAGAAGCATAAACCAAATTTGAGTGACATTGTTAATAATTTTTTTGCCTTCGGATATGAAAGAGTTCATATTGGATTCTATATTTATATGGGGACTAGGTCGAAAAATGGATCGATCCTGGCCGAAAAAAAAAAATTCGAAATACAGATTTAATTTGCAGTATATTAACCAACAATTTGTTACGATACCTGTTAACAAATTTTCACTTTAAAATATATTGTTATAAATAAGTCACCAGTATTTGGTTTGATGCATAATATATTGGACTGAAATTAGTTATCTCGTTTGAATAGGTTTAATATTTTGAGTAAGGACTGCGATTGGTAAACGGAACTCATTTCGTTATTGTAGATATTTAAAATTTTATAAGAGTTAAGTTCATAAGGCTGTTTATGACGAAATTCTATTGCATTTCAAAATATTAAATAATTGCAAAAAAAAATCGTATTTCCTAATATGTATACATTTTCTAGTAGTAACCGAAATCCAACCAATAATTTTTCTGTGTGTATTTTCAACAACAATCACAATGATATAATATATTTTATAACAACTTTTATAAATGATGCAAGTATCGTAGTGAAACCGAAGTTTATAGAATGTGAGGATGCAGCAGGTTTTACGAACATGAAGCTCTTGTTTTATAAATATTTTCGTTGGTAAAACTTAAAAAAAAAGTTTATGTTAAAATTACATATGGATATATAAATTAAGTTTTTTTCTTTAACGTTTCTTTTGTTAGTGAACATCAATAAAATTATCTCACAGCAATAAAATTATTTCTTATTTCTAACATTCCATTGAATTTTTTTTAAATTTATTGGGGGTGTTTATTTACTATTATTTTATCACATTTTTTTCTTTTTTCCTTGTTTTTGCCCAGCTCATGGTGCTATTCTTCGTCCAAGAGCAACACTTCAACAAATGTCCGAAATTTTTTGTTTTAGTAAAATTAAAAAAAAAAAAAAAATAGCCTAGGCCTGATTAATTTTTAGCTCAATAATTCAAAAGTGCTAGTTTTTATGAATAAAAAAATCCTGTGAGTCCGATCACAGGGGAGATGTGTAAACATCTGGTAATAAATAAAATGCAGAAAACAGCGACAAAAAGGTTATTTCATATAATAATTTTTTCACCAAACAATCATAAGTCATACCGACTTCTCTTAACGGTCACATCTTACGCGTGAGATGTGACTCTCACATGTACGCTGTTTTTGTGATTGTATTATGAAGTAGAAATTTACCCCCCTGCGCGTATAGATGTTTACACATCAAAAATCATTGAGGTACCTTCTGTGAAATATTTGTTTTTAGGAGATTTTCAAATTCTTTGATTGTTAATTCTTTCTTTTTTTTTTATTTTCAGCAAAATAAAAACAAATCTTTATAGAATTAAAATTATTTGGTTCTCACCGTTTTGTCAAGCAAGTCGTGTGAATTGCTGCGTCTGCAAATTTCATGAATAAACTTTACACGTTCATATATGCATTTGCACTCAGACAGTAATGAAGAATTGGCAGTCGGATTGAAATGCAATATCTGTTTTTTTTCGACTGACTGTGGGAAACAAATGAATGAAAAATTTTTAGCATATTTATTTGTTTTAATTTTATTTAATTTTTTATATATGGATTTTTTGGCTTTTATTTACATTTATATGCTCTTGTTGCTTTATTTTTTATTTTGTAATTTATATGCATTGTTTTTATTGCATTTTTATTTTATACAGTTAATTTTATTGATTTGATTTTATGATATATATAGCATAAGTTTATTAATAAAATTGCCATTATCCTTTTGCCACTCAAGTAACCAATAGCCTTTTACTTGAACACTGCGTTGTCCTTGTGTAGCACTTGGATAACTACACTCAACAAATTTAAACTTACATTATCCTGGTGTACCACTAGGATAATTTAAATTTAAAACACTAAATAAATAACTTGGTGCAACACCAAGTTACCCCCTTTTTTTATCCTTTTTTATATGAAGTTTAGCGAGGCAAACGAGCCAAGCTTCAACATATTGGCGACCGTGACAGGACCCGAAATCCTGTGATCTTCAAACCACAAGCTACCAGCGCCCAGCCGCAACCCATAACCGTCCAACCGCAAGCTCCAAGCGCCCAGCCGCAATCACCAAGCTTTCAACCGAAAGCCACTACAAGCGCCCAGCCGCAATCACCACGCTTTCAACCGAAAGCTACCAGCGCCCAGCCGTAACCCATAAGCGTCCAAACGCAAGCTCCAAGCGCCCAGCCGCAAGCTATAAAGCTACAAGCGCCAAGCCGCAAGATATTAAGCAACAAGCGCATAGCCGCAAGCTATAACACTACAAGCGCCCAGCCGCAAGCTATAAAGCTACAAGCGCCCAGCCGCAAGCTATTAAGATACAAGCGCCCAGCCACAAGCTATAAAGCTACAAGCGCCCAGCCGCAAGCTATAACGCTACAAACGCCCAGCCGCAACCTCTTCGCAAACGATAAAGCTACAAGCGTCCAGCCGCAAGCTACAGCCTACAGCGTTCACCGCAAGCTACAAGCTTCCACCGTAAGCAGACCAAAGCCATGGCAAGGACAGCAAAGCAACTTCTTCGCCAGCTGAACGAAACTGTGGAATCTGTTACCACCGTCATCCGAAATTTCACCAAGGACTCAGCCAGTCGGAAAACAGCAACCTATTATCAGGAACGATTGTCCCGTATCAAAACAGCGTGGGCAGAGTTTGACACTGCAGATAATGAGTTGCGGGGCTTAAAGGACCTAGACACATCCGATGAGTACTTCACATCCGACTACTATACTCGAATTCAGGCGTTGGCAGTAAAGTACATAGAGATCATGAAACGTGAGCTTGGTGCTCAAGGCCTAAAATATGGTGGAAAAGAATTTTCTGATTCCAAAACTGCGACCACTGTTCAGCCACAAGTAGGTACAGTAGGTCCAGAAGGTCCAGCTAGTGCATCTGTCGCCACAGGTGGTCACGATGGACTCATCAGTCGGTGCCTTGGAAAAATGGCAGCTCTCACTCGACAACTAGAAGGCCATCACCTGCAACCAGGACAAGATGGGTCTTATTATGAAGTAAAAAAGGGCACCATCACCCAATTATGGCAGCAACTGGAAAGGCTTAATGATGAAGTGTTGGATAAATATCCCGACCCAGACATCGCAGGCTACGATTCAAGAAGATATGTTTACCTCGAACAAGCTTCCCAGTCCGCAATCATCCAGCTCACCACTGGACAACACCACCACTCAACCACAGAAACTATGGCTACACCGTCTGCTCTACCATTACCCGTGGTCACCATAACCAAATTTAACGGTGATTACATGAAATGGACATCTTTCTCCGACCTATTTAAGAAAATTGTTCATGAGCAGCAAATGTCCGACGCTCATAAAATGTGGTATTTGAAAACCAACGTCATCGGCGAAGCAGCCAGCCTCATTAACCACCTCGCGGTTACTGCAGAAAATTATCCAGCTGCCTGGCAACTGTTCCAGGATCGATATGACAACAAAAGTGGCAACTGGTGCATCCGCATTAAGTGCTATTAAGCAATTGCACGACACAACGAAGGAATGCTTGGCAGCCCTCTCCTACATGGGACTCCAAATTTCATCGTGGGATCCGCTCTTAATACACTTATTGGTTAAAAAGATGGACAAAACCGTCCACACTCAATATGAGCAGTCAATTTCCAACCCAAAGGAGCTACAAACAATAGTTAGTTCCAGGAACAGAAGACCCTATGTCTGACTTGGAACAGCATCGGTAAAGGTCAAAGCAAATGGGTTGGACTCTGAATGCAAGGCGATTCTTGATTCGGGATCACAAGTCAACCTCATTACGGAGAGATTAGTCACACGGCTTGGACTCCCAGCAAGGGCCACATCAATTTCAATCAACGGTATTGGAAAAAACCGCACCAAGGTTCAACACCGAGTCAACATCACGCTTCAATCCCGACTCAACAAATCTCAACCCGGCTTGAGGCATTTGTATTACCACAAATAATTGCTCCACAACCCGCTCAACTGCTTACTATAGATAAATGGTCGATTCCCAATAATATACCATTAGCAGACCCAACTTTTAACCGCCCAGAAAAAATCGACATTTTGTTAGGGGCGGAATATTACCATCAACTACTCGCCATCGGCCAAATCAAACTGGATGATGACCTCCCAAGGTTACAAAATACAACTTTTGGCTGGATAGTATCCGGGAAGATATCTAGTGAACAACTATCATCAGCGATATGCAGTGTCCTAACTGATGAGGATAACATGAATCTGGCTATTGAACGATTTTGGAAACTTGAGGAGATCGAAAGCAGACAGCAACAATTATCTTCTTATGATTCACAATGTGAGGCACATTTTAATCAGCATACTAGTCGTGATAATGGAGAACGATTCGTGGTACAACTTCCATTTTGTATGGAAACGTCATCATTAAGAGCTTCACATAGTATTGCCTCCAACCGATTTCTCTCATTAGAACGTAGATTATTGAAAGACCCTTCACTAAAAGATCAGTATGTTCAATTTATGAAGGACTATGAAGCAATGGAGCACATGTCGAAAATCCAAATAGATGATGTAAAAGGGCATTAATACTTTATCCCTCACCACTGCGTGTTACGACCTGAAAGCAGCACCACCAAAATTAAGGTGGTATTCGATGCTTCAGCGAAAACAGCGTCAGGAAAATCATTGAATGATATTCTGTACACCGGGCCACCACTACAAAACGATCCGTTTACGGTTCTCTTACGATTTCGGATGCCGCGTTTCGTGTTCACTACAGAAATAGAAAAAATGCACCGCCAAATATTGATCCACCCCAAAGACCAACAGTACCAGATAATCCTGTGGCGAAATGATGTTTCTGAACCCATCAGTTTTTTTCAATTAAACACAGTGACATATAGCACTAGGTCAGCGCCATATTTGGCAATCAAATGCTTGAAGGGGATAAGCCATGACAATAAGGTTCAATTTCCTTTAGCAGCCAGCTTTCTAGAAAGAAATTTTTATGTCGATGACGGATTAGGTGGAGCCGATAGTTTGAACACCGCCCTCGAAACTCAACGCCAACTACAACATGTCATGGCTAAGTATGGGTTCCATATAAGGAAGTGGTGTGCCAATCAAACCCAACTGCTCCGCAACATTCCCAATGATGATCAAGAAGTCAATCTAGACTTTTCCAAAGAAGAAACGGATTGTACAACAACGCTAGGATTAGTGTGGCTACCCAAAGGTGATCTTAAAATCAAGGTAAACATATAACCAATCAAGGCTGTGACTAAAATGACAGTCACGTCGGACTTAGCACGCATTTTTGACCCACTCGGGCTACTGTCCCCAGTAGTCGTCCGAGCAAAAATGTTTGTTCAAGAACTATGGACCCTGAATCTGTCATGGGACGAGGCTGTGCCATCAGAATTTGATTCACGCTGGCGAAATTTGCGAAACAATCTTAGTGAACTAAGTGCATCGGCATGTTTATAAGGGATGTATTCCTAGCAATACACAACTTCATGTTTTTACAGATGCCTCCGAAAAGGCGTATGGAGCCGCAATATACGTTACAACATTTCTACCAAATAAAACAGTCATCGTATACCTGCTATGTGCGAAATCTCTCTCCTCTTAAACAGCAAACGCTCCCAAGGTTGGAATTATGCGCTGCCCAGCTGGGTGCCAACTTGGCTGCAAAGGTTGAGCTCGATCTGGACATGAGTACAACTCCAACATTCTACTGGTCCGATTCGAAAATAGTCTTAGCATGGATACATTCAAGATCATCTTCATTTCATACATTTGTGGCAAATCGAATAGCTTCAATTCAAGAAAGCACATCACCTGAGCAATGGCGGTCTGTGGGTTCAAAAGATAACCCAGCAGATATATTATCCAGAGCATTAGATCCACGACAATTACAACATACACCCCACTGGATGTATGGGCCATTCTCTCTTCATGGAGACGAAAAACATTGGCCTCTTACTTTTTTAAGCTCTGACATAACAATCATTGAACAGAAGAAAAACCCTTATAACTCACTAGTGGCGGTTAATAGTGAAACTTTTCTGCACAACATAAATCACAGAAATTCATGGAAAACGCTTCAACGAATTATGGGATAATTCCTGAGGTTTATTAAAAACACAAAAACTATTAAGGCAGAGCGACAAACCCAGCGAACTCTGACCCCTATTGAACTTCACGACGCGCTTGCCATCATTATTCGAATTACCCAACAGTCTGCGTTCACAGAAGATGTTAAGCAATTACAAGGACAAAATGTCCTTAAGGCATCAAGTCAAATTAAAAGCTTGTCACCATTTCTTGATGAACATAATATTCTACGAGTTGGAATCAGATTAGAAGCATCCCCGTTGTCTTTTAATGCCAAACATCCAATGCTGCTGCCCTACAACGATACAATCAGCAGACTAATCTTTGAGTCAACACATAGGGAAAATAAACATTGCGGTCCTAGCGCACCTCTTGGAACCTTAAGACAACGCTTTTGGCCCATCAAAGGCAAACACCTGGCTCGGGAAACTGTTCATAAATGTGTCCAATGTGCAATACCGAGACAAAAACTTCTTCAGCAAATCATTGGAAACTTACCGTAGAGAAGAGTAACGCCGGCAAGACCCTTCATTAATGCAGGAGTTGACTACTGGGCCCTATCTGGCTTCACTTCAAAACCAGAGGAGAACGACCCCAAAAGGCGTACATTGCTGTGTTTCGCTGCTTTTCAGCAAAGGCAGTCCATCTAGAACTTGTAATGGACCTTACAACCGACACCTTCATTGGGGCGCTTAAGATATTTATAAGTCGTAGAGGCCACTGTCAGTATCTTTATTGCGACAATGCAACCAATTTTGTGGGAGCTCGGAATCAATTAGAAGAGTTGCCAACTACATCAGCTCAAGAAAAAATCCAACAAGAATGCGCCAGCAAAAGCATTACTTTCCATTTTATTCCTCCTTGAGTTTCGCATTTTGGTGGACTGTGGGAAGCTGCAGTCAAATCCGCCAAAAGATTACTGGTGAAGGAAATGGCAAATGCGACTCTGACTTATGAGGAAATGGAAACCGTGATCGTAGAGGTTGAAGCGATCCTCAATTCAAGACCAATCGCACCATTGTCGAATAATCCTAATGACGAAGCTGCACTCATGCCATTTCCTGATTGGTGAGCCTCTCACGGCGCAAGTTGATGAAACTGCACAATCAACGTCAAAAACACTTGCCAAACGATGGGAATTAGTATCGCGAATAAAACATCAATTTTGGAACCGATGGTAACAGGAATACCTCAATGAACTCCAACAGCATACCAAGTGGCAAACTAAGGCTCAAAATCTGCAATCAGGGACCATAGTCATCATAAAGGATAACTCACCGGTCATGACATGGCGTCTCGGAAAGGTAATGATTACGTACCCCGGTCCAGACGGCGCCGTCAGAACAGCGGATGTCAAAACGTCTAATGGCATCATTAAGTGAGCAATTTACTTACTAGCTTCTCTTCCTCTGGAAGTACCAATAACGACAGCTGACAATGAAGTAATACCTCCCAACTCAACACTTAAAAGAAGCAGTTCACCCAACGGTGAAAATAAAGGTACACCAACCCCGAAACATAGCACCTTAACTGCAACAACCATGCTGGTGCTCCTAGCACTATTATTTCCATTGGTCGTATGCCAACCAGTTGTTTACACGAAGATCACTACCAATCCTGGCTTGCATTTTGAAAATATAGGTCACGTTAAACTAGTCATCTCAGAGTGGAAACATCTCATTTATTTTGAACTGGCACCTTTCCATACAGAATTGCAGCTTTTAAGCAATGGAACCTCTGCCTTAAAAAAGGCCTGCAATCATCAATCCCTCACCAATCAATGCGACGGACTACTAACCCATTTTCAAAATCTCCAGAACGAGATGGAGGCCGGTCTAGAAGGTCTGGCACGAAGAAGAAAACGAGGAGCGATAGATATCGTTGGAACTATCACTAATTCTTTATTTGGCATCCTTGACTCAAAGTATGCAGAAGAAATGACCACACCCATTAACCGTATAAAAACTAACGAAGCCTACTTGCACAGCCTTCTGCGGAATCAAACGTCGTTTCTCGATTCAACTCTTAATCTGATGAAGCAATCTGAAAACCGTACACAAACTAACTTCGAAAAACTCAATTTCAAAATCAGAAGTCTAATGAACCTCACAAACAATGATAACAACCATCGATCGCAAATCATCTTGTCTCTGAGCGTCCAATTACCTACCATTGCTGATAATTTGCAAAAAAATGCACGCATCCATGAACAACTTGTTTGCTGATACTTATCATGGTCGAATAAGCCCGCGACATGGTTAACACCGCGACAGTTTTCGGCCGAAGTTGACCCTCCCAGTCACAGATATCATCCATTTATATGGTACAGTGACAGCTCATGCAGCAATTTCGAACCAGCACATCATCTGCACTTTGCTCATCCCACTAGCGCATCAAAATTAATATGATTTATTTTATATTACGCCAGTACCACAGCCAATAAATAATTCGTTAGTAGCTATCCTACCGGCATCTAAAATGATGGCTCTCAACGCTCATCGAGACGAATATTTCCCTATGGATGATGCTACACTTCGAGACTGCAATAAACTTGAGCATGATACCTTTTTATGCCCGAGAATTCAAGCTACATACTTCAAGGGTTCTCCAGTCTGTCGCTGTGAAATACATTTATTTAATAATGAATCTGACTTGAGTTGCAATATAGAATTAATCGCCAGCAATAACGTATGGTATCAACTCTACAAAAGGAATCAGTGGCTAATCTCAACTCAACAACAACATAGACTAAGCACAGTATGCAATGGAGAGAGTAGCTCTCAGTTTTTGGAAGGCACCGGCTTACTTACGCTCCCAGCGGGATGCACAATGAAAAGCGAAGGGACCACCATATACGGTCCCCAAACAATCACCTCAATTTTACAGCCATCATATACAAGCAATGGGATATCGTTCTCCCATCTACTAAAGAACGTGGACAGGCTAACCCACCCCCTACCATACTTTTCGACTATTGACAACATAACCCGGTTGCAAGCGGAAGTGAAGGCGCAACTACAAAATTTACCGGCAACAGCACTAAATCATAAGGTGCACAGTTTAACCATCAGCTATATAGGACTAGCACTAATTGTAACACTGATCATCATCCTACTAATTAAACAAAGATTGAAACTAAGACGCAACACAGCCTTCACCGAGGTCTAACTGGAACGTTTCCGTGGAACCACCAATTTAGCTCATCCCAGCATTTCTTATCAAAGATCGTACATTTGTTCTGCCCATTGATGTTGCCGATCGTTGGGGCCGCAATATGTTAATTCTTTCTGATTTTTTTTATTTTCAGCAAAATAAAAACAAATCTTTATAGAATTAAAATTATTTGGTTCTCACCGTTTTTTCAAGCAAATCGTGTGAATTGCTGCGTCTGCAAATTTCATGAATAAATTTTACACGCGCCTATATGCATTTGCAGTCAGACAGTAATGAAACATAATATCAGCTTTGCTTTGGCTGACGGTGAGAGCCCAATTTAATGCAGCAACTAATGAACGGTGGCTTTGGTTCCCACGGTTTGTCAAGCAAAGCGTGAGACTTGCTGCGACTGCATAATTCATGGCTTAAACAACGTAAATAAACTTTACACGTGCCTATATGAATTGGCAGTCGGATTGAAATGCAATATCTGTTTTGTTTCGACTGACTGTCGGAAACAAACGAATGAACAATTTTTAGCATTTATATGTGTTTCAATTTTCTTTAATTTTTATACCCTCCACTCCAGTGTGCAGAGGGTATATATACATAAGTTTGTCATTCCGTTTGTAATAATTAGAAAAAAAATTTTGGACCCCATAAAATATATATATTTGTGATCCTTATAACAACCGGAGTTGATATAGCGATGTCCGTCTGTCCATCTGTCCGTCTGTGGAAATCACGATGAAGGCATCAATCGGGCAGCTAGGGTGCTCGTTGACATAAAAAATGATTCATTAGCATCCTGAAAAGTTTGCTATTTAAAATCGTCCAAATCGGTCGATTAGGGCCCGAGATTTGAATGAAGAACTAAAAAAAGTCTTGAAAAAATATAATTTTCTATGTTGTTCTTGTCACGATCACGCCCTGAATAGTGCAGCTACAGTGATCATTTTTAGACAGAATGATTCAACAAATTCATGGGAAGATTTCTATTTCAAAAATCATTAAAATCGGTGGAACAGGTGCAGGGAAATCTCTGAAAAATTAAAAAAAAATGAAAAATATGATGTTTCTATATTGTTCTTGTTGTTATTCCAAATGTTGTGTTGTTGTCATAGCTGGACTTGTTGTTTTTGTGGTCGTTGTGGAAATAATATAATAAAAACTAACCCTTTGTACATTTTTTTATTAACTCTGGTAGAAAAATTTAAAAGTTTCCATTGTTTTGGCATCACTAACTAGATCATTTCTGTTATTACCACGAGCCTGCCTGCAAAATTTCAGATCGAATGGCTCACGGGAAATTGGTTAAAATCGATCCAAAATTTTTTCGACAAGCAGACACTACGAGTAAGGGAGTAAAAATTCACCAACATCTAAAGCAAATAATGCTAAAATACCTAGTTGTTAATAAAAAAAAAAAAACAATGTAAATATAGCAACAAAAAATTTTATGTATAAATTTATTTATAAATTTATATAAAATTATTAAATAATACAAATAATATACATATATTATATATGTATATCCATAACAACTGCATGTTAGAAATAAATCGGTATATTATTTTATTTACATAAAATTCTGCAATATTTTGTTGTGGGGAAGATACATTTCTTTTGCATTAACAGAGTGTCACTTCAATTTGCTCAGCGTGCATATGCCACAGTAGATGGCGCCACAATTTTTGTTTGTTCTAATTAGCTTTGCAATAGTTATTTCTATTTAACATGAATGTTAATATTTTCAACTGGATATCATACAGAACAATGGTAAGAGTATACACGGGCTGGTCTTTTATTTCATACGTATTTTCATTATTCTTTTACAAATATGAACATAAGTTTGGCATATTAACTTTTTGTTGTCTTTACAAAATAGAGTTACCGAGTTCATCAATGAGTTTTTTGCGTTCAAAACAGTTCTACATAGTTATATAGAATTATTATTCTGCTTTACCTACAAAATATCTGATTGCGATTACATCTAATTTTGAAAAGTTGTTTATAATTACTAAAGCATTATTATTCACATAAATACAAAATTGCACTTTTTAAATTTTCCATTCAAATTTAAGAAAATATCAATTCTAAAAACTGGAATTAAAAATTTCCAATTATAAATTACAATTAATTGAATTTCAGAAAATCATATCAATATATAATAATTTTAAATTTAGAAGACATCAATTGCATCTTTAACATATAAATTTTATTCGTTAAACACAAATTGAAATTCCAAAAAAAAAAAACACCAAATACATATGTTTACATTTAAAAAATTTTTACATTTAAAAAAAAAATTGACATTCAGGAGAAATTAATAGCTTTTCAGTACCGCGATTTAGTAACTTCTTTTAACGATAGTCGAATCGTTAAAAAAGAAAATTGCAAAATTATCAGTAAAATTTTTAAACGATATTCGCTATTGTTAAAGTCAGCTGTTGTTGTTATCCAAACGACAACCATTTTTGTGTTGTTTATTCGTTGTTTATTATCGATAAAAACTTAAATTTTTAGGTTGAAATGTCGTCATACATAAATAATATATGAAAATATTTTGCTTCTATTAAAAAACTTTTTTATATAAACAAAAAAATTAAATAGCATATTCAATTCATTATTTCATTTTCAAATAAATTAACAGAAATATTAGTAAAAAAAATAGAGATATTAAACATAAACATAAAATCATCCTGTCAAACACGAAGTAATTTGTTTTTTCTATTCTTCTTTGCGTTTTTCGGTTATTTTGACAGAGATACCACTCGTTTACAATTTAAATAAATAGAAAAATAGATTTGTCGACTGTCGTTAAGATGTATGTACTTAGTGAATCACTTAATCAGTGCAAACAACAATAGATGTCGATATATTTTGCGATTGTCGGATCGCTGAAATTTACAGAAACACACTACAGAAAACATAAATTTAAAGTCAATGAATTTTAGAAAACGTTAAATGATATTTAAGAATTGCGAACATAAAAACTGTTACATAAATAAACGCAATTTGATGAGAATGTTATTTTTTATATATAAATTTTCACAATTCTTTTTTGGATGAAAATTTGAAGTTTTTCAGAAAATAAAGAAAACAAATTACTTTATTTAAAATGTTTGGGACATTTGGTTTTTTGCGTTTGCATCCCTAATGTGAATATTTATTATTATAAATTTATTCTCTATGTTTTCCTAATATGGCAATATTTTAATAAAAAAATTGTTACTCCATCCGACCTATATGGCCGCAATGAAGAAATATTTGGCCAGTTAAAAGAAACTATACAGCCATCTCCAATTACACGATTTAATGCATATAGCCACCCTACACAACCAATACCTTTGCAATGGAGGTTAGGGCGAGCTATTTAATTAGCAAAAACTAAATTAAACGAGAAGCTATGTCATATAACCGGAAACGCATGCATATGGGTATATAACCTAAATGCATGCCGATCAGCAACCACGATGACCAAAAAGCAAACACCGAAATAAATCCGAAATAATAGAAAAGACGAAAACCAACCCAAAGAATTTGCTGAAATAATTTGGTATTAAGTTTAACAAATTATTTACTTTTTCATTTACATTTATTATCAAGACTCAAACCGAGGTGGAGGGTATCAAAGACTCGGCACAGCCGAATTTAACACTCTTACTTGTTTATATATGCATTTTTTGGCTTTTATTTACATTTGTATTATATGCTTTTGTTGCTTTATTTTTTATTTTGTAATTTGTATGCATTGTTTTTATTGCATTTTTATTTTATACAGTTAATTTTATTGATTTGACTTATGATATATATTGCATAAGTTTATTAATAAAATTGCCATTATTCTTTTGCCACTCAAGTAACCAATAGCCTTTTACTTGAACACTGCGTTGTCCTTGTGTAGCACTTAGATAACTACACTCAACAAATTTAAACTTACATTATCCTGGTGTACTTGGTGCAACACCAAGTTACTCCCTTTTTTTTATCCTTTTTTATATGAAGTTGAGCGAGGCAAACGAGTCAAGCTTCAACATTGATTATGAAAAGAGTACTGCCTTGAGATAACTTGATTTACATTAATTGTTTTGATGTCTTTAATGCAATTTTCATAAAGATTTAAATAAATCTGTAATTTTTCGGTATTTCGCAATCATTGTAAAAGGTCTGGCTACTGCTAGTAATTCTAGTTATTAATTTACACATACGTTTCACATACGTTTTCGTAGCATAAAACGCGCATTATAAGATTCGAAATAAGTATATTTTCCTTTGCAGACTGTTACTATTACTGCGCTAAAATTGGGTATGTAACAAAAAATTGCTCCAAATTTTAACTAGCCATTTTTTGAATAGCGATCAAATTGATAAAAAAAAGTTTCCCCTGTTGATACTCATGGTACGAATAATTTTTTATCTTATTTTATCAAAACGATTCTTTTCAAATATTTTTATATCTCTATGCTGAGTTGAATATGCAAAGCCGTTTGTCCGTTTTTCATTGCTGAAAAAGTGCTAATTTTAAGAACTTTGCTGTCTATAATTACCAACACTGATTTTATACCCTACATTTTTAGGATGAATTAAATATTGTTGAATTTAATCGAATTTAATTATATCCTTGTTGCGCATATGCTGACTAAAGCACAATTTTTAACTTTATAACTCGTAGATTAGAGCCGGCCGGAGATCGTGAATCCAACCTTAAACGACGTAAGTAATGGTGCTAATTATATAGATAGTTAACTATTAACTCAGGAAACGTAATAGCATTTTTGAGATCAGCATACCTGACATATTCATAATTTACTTACTGATACCGGATGCGCAATAAATTTCTTCTAACAATATGTCATAATTGGGAGGTCCACATATCGCATACATCCAAAACATACATATTCATTTAATTACATTCTATATGGTGAAACAAAATAGTTAGTTGGTTAAGTTCATATTGCATAAAGAACATATACAAAGTTCACCATAGAAAAATAGTATTGTAGTGGCTATCATTCTTCGACGATCCGGTCAACGAGTGGTTGCCATCTGGTTGTTGCATATTTTACAATAATATGAATATCATCGCTCCAACTAAAACTCTTGCAAAAATTTTAATATCTCTTATAAATGTATTTCGCGAAGAGACTGAAGAAAGTGATAAAATAAATGTGGACTAAATTCTTTTTTTCTCTATAAAAATATAAAAAAAGGAAAAAATTGTCGAAATTTAGTCGCGTAGGTACCACGGTACTATTGAAGGATAAATGTAGCACAAAAGATTGCCATAATTGTACCATCTGTCCCATCCCTACTCCCTGTGTATCGCACAGACTTAAGATGTACATAGCGTTTTCCCAAAAAGTTAACATATCTTAAATTGGTAAAAAAACAAATATTATCTGAAACCATAATAGTATGAGCATATGTATGTGTATGCTATTGAAAGATATATTCTAAATTAAAGAGCACTGCACAAAATGAAGTGACTGTCAGTTTGAGTAGAAATTGACTTGAAATAATATATATACTCGTATTAGAAAATCGTACCAAACATATATATGTACATTAGGGTGGCCCTTCATTATATGGAGGGGAAAAGTGTTCGAATTTAAAGTCTCACCCACTAGAAATATGCGAATAGCAAAAAGACTGAAAAGTACAAAGTTTTGGGTCAATCAAAAAAAATTTAGAGGTGCCTCAACGCGATTGAAAATTTCAAGTGTGTTTAAATGGGGAAAATATGACTTTTTTCAAATTTTACGAAAATTTCGTTCTATAGTTTAATTTTTTCGAAAAGTTGTTGTATGAATCGATATCAGTACTAAATTATCTTTTCAAAAAGGTATACAACTTCAAAATCGAATAAAAATTCGCCAAGACATAACAAATGCCCCAGACCACTTTTGTGCCAAAAAACTCTAGGTCATGCAATGTGATGAACATTTTTTCAACTTTAACAAATTGATTAAAGCCGTAATTTTTTTCTAGAGTCTATACCTATAAGTACTCAGATATGAAGTATTGTTTTATTACCACGTTGTGAACCTATTGCGAAATGAGACCAAAGATGGAAAATTTTTTGATAAAATTTCGAAAACTCCTTTTTTGAGTTTTAAAAAATTTTCTAAAACAAAATTTCAAAGAATGGATCTGGCACTTTAAGGTTTTGTTAAATATATATTAGAGATTAACTGTGTAAATTTATAAGTAAATTCTTTTGCCGGAATTTTTTAACAGAGAATTTTTTTTCGAGAAAAATTAGTTTTTTGTGAAATATACAATAAAATATAATAACTAAGTATGCAGGTCTTCCATGCTAAAAATTTGGAATAAATCGAACAACGTTAAGCCATTCCTTGTAGAGGCCAAACTTTGAATTTTGGCATATTTAAATAAATTAATTGTTCTAGTAAACTAGATGAAACCCTTACTATGGGTTGGGAAATTAAATTGTGCTATATTTTACGAAAACTTGCCCTTTGTCCACATAGGTTTAAAATGATCCAAAATTCAGCAGTATTTGCGAAATATTTAAATTTTTTGACTTAATCGTCCTATACTAGCTTGGGGTCATTTGTGGCGCCAAACCTAAATGGGTTAATGACGTCAAATTATAAAATCGTCATAATCATCAAATCATATAAATTGGTAAAATATAGCACAATGTCCACATAGGTTTAAAATGATCCAAAATTCAGCAGTATTTGCAAAATATTTGAATTTTTTAACTTAATCGTCCTATACTAGCTTGGGGTCATTTGTGGCGCCAAATCATATAAATTGGTAGAATATAGCACAATTTTATTTCCCAACCCATAGTAAGGGTTTCATCTAGTTTACTAGAACAATTAATTTAATTAAATATGCCAAACTTCCAAGTTTGGCCTCGAAAAGGAATGGGTTAACGTTGTTCGATTTTTTTTTCCAAATTTTTGAAATGGAAGACCTGCACACTTGTTAATTATATCTTAAGCGTTACATCTAAAAATTCAACAGCACTTATAAAATACTTGATTTTTTAAAAATAAATTGTCTTTCATTAGCTTGGGGTCATATGCGACCCCAAGTTCAAAAGGATTAATGGGGTCATACTATTTTTTTCAGAAACGCTAGGCTATTGAGATAATATATAACATTTAAAAGTTGAAAATCGATAATTTTTAATACAAAGTATTTAGAAAGAGTACATTTACTGAATATTTCACAAAAAACTAATTTTTCTCGAAATTCGAAAAAAAATTCTTTGTAAAAAAAATTCTAGCAGATGAATTTACTTAAAAATTCACAGAGTTCATCTCTCATATATATTTAATAAAACTCTAAGGCGCCAGATCCATTTTTTGAAATTTTGTGTAAGGAAATTTTTTAAAACTTATAAAAAGGAGTTTTCAAAATAGTATCAAAAAAATTTTCCATTTTTGGTCTCATTTCGCAATAGGTTAACAACTTGTTAATAAAACAATACTTCATATTTGCATACTTATTGGTATAGAGACAAAAAAAAATTATGGTCTTAATCAATTTGTTAAAGTTTAAAAAATGTTCATCACTTGCGTGATCTAGAGTTTTTTTGGCACAAAAGTGGTCTGGGGCATTTGTTATTTCTTGGCGAGTTGTTATTCGATTTTGAAGTTATATAGCTTCTGAAAAAGATAATTTAGTACTGATATCGATTCGTATAACAGCTTTGCGAAAAAATTAAAATATAGAACGAAATTTTCGTAAAATCAGAGAAAAGGCATATTTTCCCCATATAAACTCACTTGAAGTTTTCAGCAGCGTTGAGGCACCTCTAAATTTTTTTTGATTGACCCAAAACCGAGAGTTTGAACACTTTTTTTAGTAAGGGCAACCCTAATGTTCATTAGGGTGGGTTAATTATTTTTACTCCATGGGTTCATCGCGATTCTGGTACTATATAACAAGTATATCTGCCAAAGGAACCATACCTCTAAAATCATTTTCGAGCCTGCCAAAATTTCGATGAATATGATATTTTCCATAATACACATTCAAATATAAAAAGATTATTGAAATTCTGTATACCGGTGATTTTTTCGGTCGGGAAATCCATTTTTCACATTTATTTTTATTGTTAACAGCCGCCAGGGGCGTTTTTGTGCATTTTTGTGGATTCATCTTTTTGGGGAAAATTGACGAAATTATTGCACAAATCGACGATTCCTTGACTTTCCCTACAAAAAATAGCACAAAATATTCAGCGCTGATATCGGTTTCATTCAATTTAAGTAAAAAATTCGGTTTTTATATTTGTTCATTCACAGAATGAAATCGATATAGGTCGATATAGGTTCCAATATTTTTTTTACCTAATATCCACTACTCATTCTCCCCAAGGTCTAAAATTCGGTTTTATATATGTTCATTCAAAGAATGAAATCGATATAGGTCGTTCATGGGTAGCCCACATAATTTTCAGCGCTGAATATTTTGGGCTATTTAAATATGAGAAAGTTAAAGATTCGTCGATTTGTGAAATAATTTCGTCAGTTTTCCCCAAAAAGATGAATCCACAAAAATGCACAAAAACGCCCCTGGCGGCTGTTAACAATAAAAATAAATGTGAAAAATGGATTTCCCGACCGAAAAAATCACCGGTATACAGAATTTCAATAATCTTTTTACATTTGAATGTGTATTATGGAAAATATCATATTCATCGAAATTTTGGCAGGCTCGAAAATGATTTTAGAGGTATGGTTCCTTTGGCAGATATACTTGTTATATAGTACCAGAATCGCGATGAACCCATGGAGTAAAAATAATTAACCCACCCTAATGAACATTAGGGTTGCCCTTACTAAAAAAAGTGTCCCCGTGGTATACACATTTTCAATATTTTTTTTACATTTAAATGAGTATTATGGAAAATATCATGAAAATATCTTCATCGAAATTTTGGCAGGCTCGAAAATGATTTTAGAGGTATGGTTCATTGGCCAAATATACTTGTTATTGCCCATAGTACCAGAATCGCGATGAACCCATGGAGATTTTTTCGGCCACCTACAATTTGACCCACCCTAATGTACATACATTTACTACGAGTACAACTACAAACATAGAAACAACTTGAAGGCAAAAAGGAAAACTTGCAGAAAAAACGTTTTAGTCTTCGTCATGTCCACATGTCAATTTTCCTTGCCACTTTTTCATCTTCGCGTATTTTGAAAGCTTCCTTTTTCAATTTTTTCCAATATTTTTTTTTTACCTAATATCCACTACTTATTCTCCCCACTGCGTCCTTCGTCGGTCAAAAGCAATCATTGGCGGTAGTGTACAACTTACATACAATCAACATTTATGCCTAGATGGACAAAAGACCCTTTAATGTTGTTAACACACACATACATTACTATTTTTCCAAACATACAATATACCTTTTCTTATTTGCTGTTCTGTAGCTGTCACACACGAAATATAACGTCGCCGCTGTTCAAATCCCACATGTGCAAAAGGCATTTCCGCTTTCTTTGTGTCCATTTGTCTTACATTTTTTTAACGTTTTCATTTCCATTTTCCTTTTTATCGTTTGCGTTTTGCCAACAAACAGCCTCCGAAAAAACGGACGCGTAAATTCTTAAAAAGTGGGTGGCTGACTAGCATGTTTCGCAAAAGAACATGTGACGGGCGGATAGATGAACAGATGGATGGATGGATGTAAGAATGTGTGTGTTGTGGATGTAAGAATGTGTGTGTTGTTGATGGATTGGGGTAAGGTGGCTACAATACAAAGGAAAACAGGCATTGTGTTTAGGTTTTCGTGTCGCGCAATGTTTGCGATTTCGATGTTGGACCCTTAACGTAAGATAAGCTAAGACGTACAAACAAACATGTGTGTTTTGAATGTATGAATGTACACTATCTGTGTATATACATATATGTATGAGTGTATGTATTTGTGTATGTTAGCTGACGCAGCAGAAGAATATTGTTCGTTTATTTCTCTAAATAACCGTTGTTAGAGTTTGAGAAAATTTAACTTTAGTCACATGTCCGTTTCATTTTCGGACAGCAACAGAAGAAATAATATACAGACTTTCATGTACATACATATACACGTACACATATCTTTAAATGCATATGTTGGATGTATGCTAAGTTTTTTCTCTAATTTTTTATATGAAATGTATTTGATCCCTTATGCCGTTGGGGATGATGAAACAAATTTTGCCCTGGACATGCTAAAAAAAAGCAAGTTTTAATATCAATACACAGGCAGGCTAGAAAATGGAATGAAGTGGCAACAAAAAGGCGTATAGTATTATAACGCGCGGTTTTCTTATTTTGAAAAAAAAACACAAATAAATTCTTTAATGCATATTAAATATAACAAACAATGGTAAGTTTTAGTATTTAATCTATTCAGTTTTAATGAAATGACATAACATTTATCTTAAATATATTAAATTTTAATTTTCCATCAATAACATATACTGCATATGTACATACGTACATATCTGTAATCAGAAAGTGATTTAGACATAAACCTTAAATGAAATATACTATCATAGGTACCGAAAACAATATTGGCTCTATCAACTGTCCACAGGTGGTCTAAAAAATATTCAAGAAGAAGTGTACATTGGCTTTTAAGGCACCATATTACACTTTTTTAAAAATATATCGTAGGATAAGTTTTTTAAACTTATGAGTTCTTTAAATGGCAACTAACTAAAAAAGAATGATGTATACGGTTAGACATTTTGAGGCTTTTTATATAAAATATTATCGCGATAGTAAGGCAAAACTTGCCAAGTTAATTGTCTTTAAACTTCTAAGAAATTCTGTTTATTCCACTCGTTAGTTTGGTGTGCTAACTAGCTAATATTTTATTTTATGGGGACACTATTGTCCAAAAATGAAAAATGCATACTCTAAGCATATAAACATTTTGCAATTTTGGTGTAAGACGGATACTGGTTTAGAATATTGGAGTAAACAAGCATTATTTCAAGATGGTTTGGCCCAGGTTCTGATGTACAAATACTAATCTACTTAATGCAGAAAAAGCTGCTTCTCGATTTACGTTAGAGGGTGTGGGATATTCTTTAATTACTTCATGCTATATACATATAAGGCGTCAATGAATTCTCTTCATCTGTTTCTGTATCTGGTGAGTTTATTTGATTTCGTCCCAGGTTATTTCAGCTGATTCAATGCATTCCATTCCGGTCAGTTGGAGATCGTCTAAGAATATGAACGAACCATGTCCATTTGCGTCTACGTAAATCGAGTTCGATAGAACAGCAATCGACCTGCTGCCAAAGAGCTTCATTGGAAATTAAATTCGGCCAGTATCTACGCAGTATTTGAAAATGTTGAATTTATCAACACAAACATACGGGTTTCGAAAATCGACATTGATTACCCTAATATTTGGGGATAATTATATAACCTATTTGGGCAGACCGGCTGTAGCCATGTTGTATTTTAATGCTTAACTTATTGAGAAGAAATTATCTTTACTCCAATGATGCTTCTCAAAATCTAGAGTTCTTTTTCCTAAAAACAAATTTTGTTAACGAAAGATTCGCTGGTTTTCCATTTTTTAAATTTTATTTAATTTGTTAACTGATTTTAAAATTTTATTTGATTACAATATTAACTAAAATAGTTATGGCAATAGTATAATATTTAAATGAAACTCAGACGGGGTAAAAATCATTGTGTCCTATGAATCATTGCTGTGTCTTGATTTTGTTTATATTTAAGTGTAATGCTAGGAATAAAAAGAAATTTATTTAACAAATATTAGCTTTTTGATATACATATTTACATATAAATTTATTTATGATTTAGGAAATAGCATACATCGATTGCCGAACTGTACCTCATGCCAGCGATCATCACCTGTAATGTTGTGAGACAAGCAAATCGCGAGTTACTTGGATCATATTATGTATCCACTATTCTAAATCAATACAAGCCTACAAGTAACATGAATACTGGCTTGCAGAGATTCACACTTGCAATTCAAATTAATCATAATAAACTTGCTTTGTTTTGATTTTGAATCACATATATGGAGCCTAAACCGCATTTAACATAAATTTTTTTTTTTTAGTTTTCTTTTTAGTTCTATCTACATGAGTATTTCTTAATTTTACAAGTTACTACATAGAAAGTCTTAAAATGAAATGATAGTTGATAAATAAGTCCAGCTTTTGGGATATATAATATTTTATATTGATATTCTTAGTTTTTCGCATGAACAACCCCTTTCGCGTTCGTAAGTTAAGATTCAGTCTATGCGTGTGTCGTACATCAGCAGCAGCTACAACGAAACAGCAACTATGTCCGGTTGACGGTGACAAGAACAACATATAACGCACCACCAGTCGGCCTATTTCATAATTTCGAAAAGTAATGTTGCCAAACTGGACCATTCAAGTTTGTAACTAAGCATTACAATACCCCAAAAGAAGGAAAAAAGAATGAAAACAAAAATAAAATCCAATAACAACACAAACACCAATTTTTCTCGTATGACGAAAGGACTGAGTAAGTAGTTAACTGGACCGTTCATTACATTGACATGGGATGCGATATTAAATTGTGATGGGATGAATAGTTTTAGGATGAGATGGGATGCTTACCAAAACAAATCATACTTACATGTATATATACATACGTACGCACTTTCATACAAACATTCATACATAAACTAATTTAGAAAGTTGGAAGGTGTTATGTTTGAGTGAGTGAATGTACGTGTATATATGTCGGTGTATTTAGTTGTGTGTGTCCACAGCAGCACGCATTTATGGACATTTTATCCTTAAGTAAAAGTGTCCCAAAAAAGGGATGAAATTACTATAATCATATATTTATGTATGTCCATATATACATACGAAGTACGGTTTATGTTATTTTGTAAGAATGTCAGTTTGAATGTTTGTTTTTAACATTTTGAAAAATTACCGAAATACTATATATGTATATGTGAGTTTGTATTGTGTTTGATCCTTTCGGTTGCGGACATCAGTCGGCGGTCGGTGTACGGTGGTCAGCAGCGGTCCATTTGGTTAATGTCCAAACGAGATGACAAGCAGGCTGGCTGGCAGCTTTGAGTTTTGACTCAAGGCTCGTTAAATTCATGCATGTCCAAAAATGGGGTAATTTTGAAGGATGTTGTCTTGTGTAAGTTTTTGTTGTTTAGTTTAATTACAAATTACAAAAAAAGGGTTAATAGTGAAAGTGGATTTCTCTGTTTCGGACCATAAAGTTTGTTCTCTTATTTATTCAGTTTTTTTATTTTGGTAAGTTTTGAAATCCAAACTAAAAATATACTACAATGTGTAAAAGTATGTTTAGAGTTAAGTGTTGGCTTGTGTTGGTTAGATAATAATTGCTTTTGTTTAATGAGACATCATTTATTTTGCTCTAAACTTTAATAAATGTTTTATGTTTATTTTGCTTATATGTATATAGAATATATCCGAAATAGGCCAGTATGTAAATACATACGATTTTAGTTACATATATAGAAATGTTTATACAGTTTTTATATATATAGTACACCGCTACATACATACAAATACATACATACAGTTGAATTTGTAGTATAAATAATTCTACACACAGAAAAAAAATTCGCCAACCGAATTGTTATAATGATTAATGACTGAATTTTCGATTGTATCAACAGAAATTTTATAATAACAAACCATATTTTATTTTGATACAATTTTTACTGTTAAGACAATAGAATTGTAATTGCAATTAATTCAAAATTCGATTATTATCTTCGTAGAAATTCGGTTGGCAATAAATTTAGTGGTCACAACGAATCTGTTTTCTGTGTGTAGAGGTCCGCTTAAGTGATGAGATTCATTTTTATCTATAATATTTCTTGAAAATAACTGTACACATAGTCATACATAAAAACACATTTTATATGTGTTCAAGTATGTACTAAATACGTGCAAATGAGTAAAATATGTTTCAGTACCTTCGTTGAATGTAATATTCCATTTATTAGGACGTCCATTCGAAAATGCTGTTTTTATATATAATTAAAATTTTAAATAGGAATATATAAAAGTTTTTCTTTACATAATTATATTTAGTTATGAACAGATATTAATTAAAAGTATTCAAGCTTCTGCAGAAGAAAGTAAATTATTGTTACAGTTGTAACAGCGAAAACATTTAAATTCTCGCTTAAATTTATCGAGCGTTCTACAAGTGATTTTAATGTCTGGCGAATTCATGGCATCACCCTTAAATTTGTCTACTAAATATTTACTCAAAAGTCACTACAACAGTGTCAGAATTAATGGAATTAATGTTGTAAACTGTGTTGCGGAAGGACCTACTGGCTAAGAGTTTTATGCATTTTATCATAAAAGTTAAAAAAAAGCTGTTTTTTGACTTAAATTTTTTCGAGTGTTTGAGTTAGCCAAATTCTGTCCGTCTTTTCGCTTGTTTGTGAAAATCACGATCACGCCCTCAATAACTAAGCTCGGCTCTTCGTTTTGGCACGATATCGCTTATTAATATCCAGATTAGGTTGGCGTTTAAAATCATCAGAATCTATCCAATGAGTTTCGAGATATCAATGAAAATGTGAAAAAACTTTAGACAAAATACAAATGTTCAATGTGTTTGTCGTTTTTCTAAAGTTATATTTTGTAGTTGTTATTATTGTTCTAATGGTTGTAGTTGTAGCAACGGTTAAAAGAAGATACTTTTCAAGAAAGATATTTCAAAAAAGGTAATTTTTAAGAATAATACTTATTAAAAAAGCGGCACTTTTTTAAAAAAATATTGTTTTTTTAAAGAAAATGTACGTTATTTAAAAATTTACTTTTGGAGTAAAGGTACATTTTAAGGAAAATACCTTTTTTAAAATATGTGCTTTTTAAAGAAATGTACTTTTTTAGTGATTAATTTTTTCCTTTCGTCATAATAACATTACAAAATATGTGTGGAAATACGCACTTAGGCTAATGTGACACGCCCTCATAATGCAAATGCCACTACTACAACGGCTACAACAATATGAAGAATTACAACATATACAATATCTCACAAAAATAAGTTTCCACACGATAAAATAAATTTCAAATTAACATAACTTTTATTTATTATTTAAATTGTTTAATTGCTAAATCACTAAATTAAAGTACATATCCAATATTATTTAAAATTTGACAAAAGGTAAAAATAAATTCAGCCGTTTCGCTGATATTAAGTAATAAAATAAAAAACAACTTAAATTACGTTACATAAGAAAGTTTCCATGTAATTTAGTATCCACAATGTCCACCATTTCTGGTCGACATTTTTGACAAACGGTCATCCATGGTTGCAAAAAGTTTCTTGCATTCCTCTGGTGTAATTTTTTTCCAAGTTTCCTTGACACAATTTTTTAATTGTGTAATATTTTGTGGCGCTTCCTGCGAAATCCGTAGTTTCAAAGTTGCCCAAACGTTCTCAATCGGCGAGAGGTCGGGGCTTTGCGGTGGCCATTTTAAAATATTAATATTTTCATCTTCTAGGTATTTTGTTACTTTTTTGGCGGTGTGGATAGGAACGTTATCTTGTTGTAACGGGTGATTTTTTAAGAGCTTGATAACTTTTTTTTAAAAAAAAACGCATAAAATTTGCAAAATCTCATCGGTTCTTTATTTGAAACGTTAGATTGGTCCATGACATTTACTTTTTGAAGATAATTTCATTTAAATGTTGACCGCGGCTGCGTCTTAGGTGGTCCATTCGGAAAGTCCAATTTTGGGCAACTTTTTCGAGCATTTCGGCCGGAATAGCCCGAATTTCTTCGGAAATGTTGTCTTCCAAAGCTGGAATAGTTGCTGGCTTATTTCTGTAGACTTTAGACTTGACGTAGCCCCACAAAAAATAGTCTAAAGGCGTCAAATCGCATGATCTTGGTGGCCAACTTACCGGTCCATTTCTTGAGATGAATTGTTCTCCGAAGTTTTCCCTCAAAATGGCCATAGAATCGCGAGCTGTGTGGCATGTAGCGCCATCTTGTTGAAACCACATGTCAACCAAGTTCAGTTCTTCCATTTTTGGCAACAAAAAGTTTGTTAGCATCGAACGATAGCGATCGCCATTCACCGTAACGTTGCGTCCAACAGCATCTTTGAAAAAATACGGTCCAATGATTCCACCAGCGTACAAACCACACCAAACAGTGCATTTTTCGGGATGCATGGGCAGTTCTTGAACGGCTTCTGGTTGCTCTTCACTCCAAATACGGCAATTTTGCTTATTTACGAAGCCATTCAACCAGAAATGAGCCTCATCGCTGAACAAAATTTGTCGATAAAAAAGCGGATTTTCTGCCAACTTTTCTAGGGCCCATTCACTGAAAATTAGACGTTGTGGCAGATCGTTCGGCTTCAGTTCTTGCACGAGCTGTATTTTATACGGTTTTACACCAAGATCTTTGCGTAAAATCTTCCATGTGGTCGAATAACACAAACCCAATTGCTGCGAACGGCGACGAATCGACATTTCACGGTCTTCAGTAACACTCTCAGAAACAGACGCAATATTCTCTTCTGTACGCACTGTACGCATTCGTGTGGTTGGTTTAATGTCCAATAAAGTAAACTGAGTGCGAAACTTGGTCACAATCGCATTAATTGTTTGCTCACTTGGTCGATTACGTAGACCATAAATCGGACGTAAAGCGCGAAACACATTTCGAACCGAACACTGATTTTGGTAATAAAATTCAATGATTTGCAAGCGTTGCTCGTTAGTAAGTCTATTCATGATGAAATGTCAAAGCATACTGAGCATCTTTCTCTTTGACACCATGTCTGAAATCCCACGTGATCTGTCAAATACTAATGCATGAAAATCCTAACCTCAAAAAAATCACCCGTTACTAACGGGAAAGATGCTCAGTATGCTTTGACATTTCATCATGAATAGACTTACTAACGAGCAACGCTTGCAAATCATTGAATTTTATTACCAAAATCAGTGTTCGGTTCGAAATGTGTTTCGCGCTTTACGTCCGATTTATGGTCTACATAATCGACCAAGTGAGCAAACAATTAATGCGATTGTGACCAAGTTTCGCACTCAGTTTACTTTATTGGACATTAAACCAACCACACGAATGCGTACAGTGCGTACAGAAGAGAATATTGCGTCTGTTTCTGAGAGTGTTGCTGAAGACCGTGAAATGTCGATTCGTCGCCGTTCGCAGCAATTGGGTTTGTGTTATTCGACCACATGGAAGATTTTACGCAAAGATCTTGGTGTAAAACCGTATAAAATACAGCTCGTGCAAGAACTGAAGCCGAACGATCTGCCACAACGTCTAATTTTCAGTGAATGGGCCCTAGAAAAGTTGGCAGAAAATCCGCTTTTTTATCGACAAATTTTGTTCAGCGATGAGGCTCATTTCTGGTTGAATGGCTTCGTAAATAAGCAAAATTGCCGTATTTGGAGTGAAGAGCAACCAGAAGCCGTTCAAGAACTGCCCACGCATCCCGAAAAATGCACTGTTTGGTGTGGTTTGTACGCTGGTGGAATCATTGGACCGTATTTTTTCAAAGATGCTGTTGGACGCAACGTTACGGTGAATGGCGATCGCTATCGTTCGATGCTAACAAACTTTTTGTTGCCAAAAATGGAAGAACTGAACTTGGTTGACATGTGGTTTCAACAAGATGGCGCTACATGCCACACAGCTCGCGATTCTATGGCCATTTTGAGGGAAAACTTCGGAGAACAATTCATCTCAAGAAATGGACCGGTAAGTTGGCCACCAAGATCATGCGATTTGACGCCTTTAGACTATTTTTTGTGGGGCTACGTCAAGTCTAAAGTCTACAGAAATAAGCCAGCAACTATTCCAGCTTTGGAAGACAACATTTCCGAAGAAATTCGGGCTATTCCGGCCGAAATGCTCGAAAAAGTTGCCCAAAATTGGACTTTCCGAATGGACCACGTAAGACGCAGCCGCGGTCAACATTTAAATGAAATTATCTTCAAAAAGTAAATGTCATGGACCAATCTAACGTTTCAAATAAAGAACCGATGAGATTTTGCAAATTTTATGCGTTTTTTTTTAAAAAAAAGTTATCAAGCTCTTAAAAAATCACCCGTTATAAATGCATTTTCTATTAGTCTCCTTCCTTCCGGTATTGCCACTGCCTTTATAATATTTAAATAAATGTCGGCATTCACTTTACCTTCTAGAGTGATTAATTTCCCTACTGCATAAACAACCCCATACCATTAATCCTCTTTCTGATCCCTTAAACGTAGGCTTAGTGCACTTATACGACAATGACTCTCCTTTCTTTCTCCATACATGAATTCTGCCATGAGAGTACTTCAAGCGAATCATGGACTCATCTGTCCAAAGTACAGTTTTTCAAAATTCATCAGTTTTTAAGGCATGATTTTGATAAAACTCCATTCTTTTTTTCAAATTTGCTTTGCTAACGTAAGGAATTTTTCTTGCAACACGTCCATGCTTGCCAGCTTCATACAATCTTCTTCGTATAGTTTGCGCTGATGGTACTTCGAAGCCTTCACTTTGTAATTTGGCACGAATTTTTGGCACCGAAATTATTGGATTTGTATTGGAAATAGTGATGATTCTATCCACAACCCTTTTCGATGTAATTCTTTGTCTACCTGCACGTTTTATAGGGCATACCCGCAAATGTTGTTGGAATACGCGAATAACATTTCCGATAACTGTATGCGATTTTTTGAAAATGTTAGCAATTTTTCTGTGAGAATCGCCAGTTTTATGCATTTCAATTATAGCCTTACGCTCTGCCAGTGTAAATTGCTTAAATTTTCCCATTGAAGTGCCTTAAAAAATTATAAAAACTAATTATTCCAGGTTAGAATTTAATTTATTAAAAATTTTACAAATTTGATGATTGTTTGGTTTTATTTTTTATGTTTTATTTTAAAACGTGATATTACACAATTTAGAAAGCAAATTGTTATATTTTTATGGCCACTGAACGAGAACTAATGATTTTTTTGCTCTGGAAACTTACTTCTGTAACGCCAAAAACTCAACTGATAGCAAAAAACGTGGAATATATAAACCCTGAGCTGCCGCTGCTCTGCCGGCGCCATTAGTCGGCTACATAACGGTTCTTGAAAATAAAACACATGCCAATGTAAGTTTTCAAATATTTAAAATATTACAGTGCGTTATTGATATAATGATGCCATGGAAACTTATTTCTGTGAGATACCGTACATATCTTAGGAATAATAACGAACACATTGACACATTTCTTCACATTTCCATTCATATCTCTTGACCCTTTGGACCGATTTTGATGATTTTATATAGCAGCTTCGCCGATTTTATGCAAAATCGAAGTATCTAGCTAAGTAATTGAGGGTGTGATCGTGATTTACACAGACAGGCGGACAAACGGACAGACGGTCATTGCTGAATCAATTTCCCTTGTTTCAAGGATGAAGAAATTTTATGGTTTTGGGGGTCTCTGGAATTTATTTCGATGCGTTACATATGGAATGACAAACCTATATTTACTCTTTGCATACTGGTGTTTAGGGTATACGAACGTACCTTTCCTTGAAAAGATTTCACAGAAAAGAACATTGAAAATTGTCATAAATAATTAAATTTTTTATTAACAACAATTTAGATGTAATTTAGATGTACTTTTCCTAATGTAATATTTCTATATGCAAATTATCATGTTTTGATGAATTCAAGATACTTCTTTTGTAGAAAAACTCTTATATTGCAAAGTGTATGCACTTTAGTTATTTTTCCTTTGAATGCGTTCAAATGTTATTCTTTAATATTTGTCATATCCTAACAATTTTTTTTTCAAAATCGCCGAAAACCTAACAACGCTTGGTTATGTTAATAGACTTTACAGAAACATATCGAAATATTATATATTTTTTTCATGTGTAAACATCTATACGCGCAGGGGGGTAAATTTCTATTTCACAATACAATCGCAAAAACAGCGTTACACATCGGTGTGAGCTGAAGTGTAAATCAGTGTGACTTTATCTGATTGTATTTGTGAAAAAATTATGATATGTTCTTTTCTAAACATTTTCCAATTGTCTTTCAAAAAACATCAATTGTATTTCAGAAAACATCAATTGTATTTCAGAAACCATCAATATAATTTCAGAAAACATCATTTGAATTTCAGAAAACATAAACACAATTTCAGAAAACATCAATATAATTTCAGAAAACATCATTCGAGTTTCAGGAAACATCAATTGAATTTCAGAACACATCAATAGAATTTCAGAAAACATCACTTGAATTTCAGAAAACATAAATAGAATTTCAGAAAACATCAATATAATTTCAAAAAACATCATTCGAGTTTCAGAAAACATCAATTGAATTTCAGAAAACATCAATAGAATTTTAGAAATCATCAATTGTATTTCAGAAACCATCAATATAATTTCAGAAAACATCATTTGAATTTCAAAAATCATAAATAGAATTTCAGAAAACATCAATATAATTTCAGAAAACATCATTCGAGTTTTAGAAAACATCAATTGAATTTCAGAAAGGATCAATAGAATTTCAGAAAACATCAACTGTATTTCATAAACCATCAATATAATTTCAGAAAACATCATTTGAATTTCAGAAAACATAAATAGAATTTCAGAAAACATCATTCGAGTTTCAGAAAACATCATTCGAGTTTCAAAAACAACAATTGAATTCAGAAACATCAATCTAATTTCAGAAAACATCATTCGAGTTTCAGAAAACATCAATTGAATTTCAGAAAACATCAATTGAATTTCAGTAACCATCAATATAATTTCAGAAAACATCATTTGAATTTCAGAAAACATAAATAGAATTTCAGAAAAAATCAATATAATTTCAGAAAACATCAATTGTATTTCAGAAACCATCAATATAATTTCAGAAAGTATCATTTGAATTTCAGAAAACATAAATAGAATTTCAGAAAACATCAATATAATTTCAGAAAACATCTTTCGAGTTTCAGAAAACATCAATTGAATTTCAGAAAGCATCAATAGAATTTCAGAAAACATCAATTGAATTTCAGAAACCATCAATATAATTTTAGAAAACATCATTTGAATTTCAGAAAACATCATTTGAATTTCAGAAAACATAAACAGAATTTCAGAAAACATCAATATTATTTCAGAAAACATCAATTGTATTTCAGAATCCATCAATATAATTTCAGAGAACATCAATTGTATTTCAGAAAACATCAATAGAATTTCAGAAAACATAAACTGTATTTCAGAATCTATCAATATAATTTCAGGAAACATCAATTGAATTTCAGAAAACATTAATATAATTTCAGAAAACATCAATTGTATTTCAGAAAACATCAATTATATTTCAGAAAACATCATTTGAATTTCAGAAAACATCAATTGTATTTCAGAAACCATCAATATAATTTCAGAAAACATCATTTGAATTTCAGAAAACATAAAAAGAATTTCAGAAAACATCAATATAATTTCAGAAAACATCATCGAGTTTCAGAAAACATCATTTAACTTTCAGAAAACATAAATAGAATTTCAGAAAACATCAATATAATTTCAGAAAACATCATTCGAGTTTCAGAAACCATTAATTGAATTTCAGAAAACATCAATAGAATTTCAGAAAACATCAATATAATTTCAGAAAACATCATTCGAGTTTCAGAAAACATCATTTGAATTTCAGAAAACATAAATAGAATTTCAGAAAACATCAATATAATTTCAGAAAACATCATTAGAGTTTCAGAAAACATCAATTGAATTTCAGAAAACATCAATAGAATTTCAGAAAACATCAATTGTATTTCAGAAAACATGAATTGTATTTCAGAAAACATCATTTGAATTTCAGAAAACATAAATAGAATTTCAGAAAACATCAATTGAATTTCAAAAAGCATTATTTGAATTGCTGAGAACATTAATTGTATTTCAGAAAACATCAATAGAATTCCAAAAAGGATCATTTGAATTGCTGAAAACATTAATTGTATTTCAGAAAACATCAATTGAATTTCAGAAAACATCAATTGCATTTCAGAAAACATCAATTGAATTTCAGAAAACAGCATAATCGACTTATTTTTTATGCACTGGAAAATATGATGTTGATGTTTTTTTTAATTATTAGATGTTTACACATCTCCCTTGTGATCGCACTCACATATTTTTTTTTAATCAAATGACTTTATTTTGCTAAAACATATGCGTATATAAACTTGATTTTAATACCCTATACCACTATGTGGTTTGGGTATATTGACTTTGTGCTGCTGTTTGTAACAACCAAAAATATTTGACCTAGACCCATCTTTTATTATACCGATCGAATCAGAATCACTTTTTGAATCGATTTAACTATGTCCGTCCGTCCGTCCGTCCGTCAGTCCGTCCGTCCGTCCGTCTGTGTGTCCATGTAAACTTTGTAATCAAACTACAGGTCGCAAATATGAATATATTTTGATGAAATTTGGTGTATAAGCTTTTCTCGGCCATAGGATGAACGCTGTTGAAATTGGTGAGAATCGGTCCATGTTCAGACCTAGCCCCCATACAAAGGACCCCTATGAAATCGACATAAATTGCCATAAGATCCAAATTGTCGTATAGATCTTAGTCAAATTGGGTTTGTATGTGTTTATTACATCCATTAATGAATAGTCCAAAAACGGTCCCTATGGGACAACTCTTGGTCATAGGCCCCAGATAGACCTGCTTCACGATCTTCACTTAAATCTTTCAAAAAACAAAAAATATTGCACTGATTCATCTCAAATTTTGTTTGTATATATTTTCGCAAAATACAAGAGACTTTACCAACCATGGTCATGATCGGTCCATTTTTGGACCTAGTCCCCATATAGACATAGCATCCGATATGAACTTATTCATATCTGCAGCCAAAAAAATTAATAAAAATGCCACTCAAATTTGGTTTATGCTTATTTTCTATATCCAATTAATTGGGTCTCTAAACGCATGGTATAGGGTATCGTTTAGCCGGTCTAGACCGACTATAATTTTATTTTATTGTATGTGTTGTGTCAAAAATAAATATTTACAATGAAATAGTTTAGTTCTAAATTTATATAAAATTCCGTTATAATTACATCATTATTACAAAAATTCATAAGTATATTAATAAAAGCTAAGAGCAAAGTATGTTAAAAAGTATTATTTATATTCGTTTAGTATTATTTGTTTTAATAATAGCTTTCGATACAATTCCTCGAAACTCTCTATTTTATAAGTTATCCGGCCTGGGTCTCTCTTCCAAAATAATAAGAATGTTACAATGTGCATACGATAAAACTTAAAGCCGAATTTGGGATGGTAACTCCTTTTCTGATCCTTTTATAGTTGATATTGGTGTTAAGCTGGGCTATATTAAGCTCAACCTTATCCTCACTGTATATAAATGATCTAGCTGAGGTGCTGTCCAGTGGTGTGAATGTAGAAGGTATAAATCTTAAAATTTTACTCTATGCAGAAGACATTGTCTTCATATCTGACTCGCCTTTAGAACTGCAGAACATGATAGATGCTCTTCATACTTACTGTTTAAGTTGGTGCTTACAAGTTAATTTGAACAAATCAAAAATTATGGTATTTCGTTCCGGACCAAGAATTTCCCCCAACTTGAAATGGAATCTCGGCGAGAATATTTTAGAGGTCGTAAATTACTATAAATATCTTTGTATTGATATAACTTATAATTTATCATTCAAAATATATTTAAATAATAAACTGGCTGTCGCAAAATTGGCAATTAATTCAACGTGATGCAAATAAATAAATCACCCACAGATATCCAAAATAAACAAACTTAAAATTTTTTATGCTGCCTCTAGATCCATCATGTTTCATTCCTGGGGTTTCAAAAAGTATGACGATGTGGAGAAGCTATTTCAATTTTTTATAAAGAATATGTTATATCTACCACGTACAACTCCGAATTACATGTTATATTTGGGAGCAGAGTTAGACTCACTTTACATATCCTCGTTAAGACTACTACACTTTGATTAAATAAACAAAGTTCTGAACTTCAGAAATCATAAATTACCAAGGATCCTAGCTGAGAAAATTATAAATTGTGTTAAGACCTACAATTTACTCCAAATAATACTAATATCACACTCTGTGCATATTGGAAACAAATTTTGATTCCACCCAAAATTAAAAAACGTGAAGATAAAATAGCAAGTGCCAAAAACTCCCGATTTCATGATCTATACTCTCAACTTGATTATCATGTCATGCCTTTATTAGCTACGAATTTTTCATCTCGCAACACTACATAGCTTATTAATAAGAGCACGAGGTGGTTTGCTAGATCTTAATAGCAGAAGTTTCCGAAATAATTCTAATGGCATATGCTCATTATGTAACTAAGATGTGCCTGAAAACACTTTCCACTTTACTGGTATTTGCCCAATATATAATTATTTTTTTTTTATTTATTTAATTTAATAGTAGTATTGAAAATACTTTTCATTTCTCTGAAGATGTTTTACAAATAAATATAAATATCATAAGGATCTATTGCATATTATTTCTTACATATCTAACAATATTTCTTTTAAAAACATTAAAATTTCTCTCATTTTTAATATAAATTGGTAGGCTATTATATATTTGAAGTCCTTTAAAAAATAGGGATTTTTGCATCGCACTTGTTGTTACTCTAATCAGTATGAAATTACCCGTATTTTTTCTAAGGCCATATGGTTGTATTTCCCCAACGAATGTTAACTGCTCTATAAAATATTCCGGTGCATTTTCCAATTTAATTTTCTGTATAAAGTTTATCGTGTTTAATTCCAGTCTTTGGCGAATGTTGAGCCATTTTAATGTATCTAGCATGTGTTGTATTGGTGTATATTTGTTGCATCTTAACATCGTACGCCTTGCTTTATTTTGTAACTTTTGTAATCCATCCATTTGTGTTTTATTGCAGCATGTATATAAAATTGTTGATCCAAACTCAATATGTGGTTTTATCACCGTGTTATATATATTTATAGCTGTTATTATTGAAACTTTGTTCCTTATTCTTTTAAAAAATCCAATTTTCTTGCCGTTTTTTTACATATAAATTCTATATGTTTTTTTAGTTTTAATTCTTTATCTATTATAAACCCAAGATATTTTATACTATCAACTTTTTTATTATTTCGTTATTTATTTTAAATACCGATTCGCTTTTCATGTTAATTTCCATTAGTTTTGTTTTATTCTCATTAAGTTTTAGTTTATTCATTTTTAACCAGTTATTTATAGTTTTCATGTCTTCTGCTAAGTTCATGTAACATTGTTCATTTGTACTTGCTTCTGTAAAAATTAAAATATCATCTGCATATAGTACTACTTCACATTTGTTTATAATGTTTGGCATATCATTTATGTAAATAATAAATAATAGTGCTCCCAGTATTGAACCTTGTGGCACTCCGAGTCCATTGCTTATCGGATCTGATTTAACACCATTAACTTTTGTGATTTGTCTTCTATGTGTAAGATATGATTTAAACCATTCTAATTCGTTTTCTGTGATACCGTACATATTTAGTTTTTGTATTAATATGTTTCAATCTATTGTTTCAAATGCCCTTTTAAAATCCAAGAATACGGCCGTGATTTTTTTATTTTTCTCTATTAGTTTCCATCGATTTATAACGTAATTAACTGCTGTTTCGCACGAAAATCTCCTACGAAAACCAGATTGGTATTTTGAAAATGAGTTGTTTGTTTCCATATAGTTTTCCAATTGTTCTTTTACAACTTTTTCTATAATTTTCTCACATGTCTTTAGGGTATTTATTGGGCGAAACTCTTTACATTATTTTGTTTTAGCAATTTTTTCAATTGGCGTTACCATTGATTCTTTCCAGTTATCGGGGAAAATTCCAGTTTCTAGTGATTTGTTTATTAAATTTAGCATAATATTGCCAGATATCTATTATAATTTTTGGTGATACATTATTGTAGTCAGGTTTGTTTTTTAGGTCTTTACGGAATTTAAATTTATGGTTTATCGTAGGTATTTAATAAACGTATTGCACATATTCTATTTTATCTCTAATTGACTTAATACTATTGGCAAAATAATTTTTAATTTTAAATTTTTTATTTTTAATTTTTAATTTTTAATTTTTATTTTTTAATTTTTAATTTTTAATTTTTAGTTTTTAATTTTTAATTTTTAATTTTTAATTTTTAATTTTTAATTTTTAATTTTTAATTTTTAATTTTCAATTTTTAATTTTTAATTTTTAGTTTTTAATTTTTAATTTTTAATTTTTAATTTTTAATTTTTAACTTTTAATTTTTAACTTTTAATTTTTAATTTTTAATTTTTAATTTTTAATTTTTAATTTAAAATTTTTAATTTTTAATTTTTAATTTTTAATTTTTAATTTTCAACTTTTAATTTTTACTTTTTAATTTTAATTTTTTTTTTTCATCATATTTATTTATTGGATCTTCACAAAATTTAAGTGAACTAACAATAAGTATTCAAATCTTAAAACTAAATATTGACATTAAATCCAGCCAGTGCCAGACAAAACTTCAAGGGCTCAGCGATTAAATGTGATCAGGAGCATTTATAGCAATTTTATTGTACCAAGTCTGCCGTGTCCAGTCTTCTAAGTCGTAGATGGCCACGATTATTTAATAAATTCCGAGCAAGTGTATTAGGGTGTGTTTGAAGTCTTTTCATATATCTTCCGCAGTTTTTTTGATCTCACTTTTGATAAGGGGGACGTACAGATCCTTATGTATGTTAGAATTTCTCACGTACCAGGGTGCATTTGTGATCAGTCTTAACAGTCTGTTTTGCCTTCTTTGTATTTTTTCAACATTGGAAGCCGAGGCAGTTCCCCATAGCTGAATACCATAGCTCCATATGGGTTTTATAATCGAGTTGTAAATCTGTAATTTACAGTCTAAGCTAAGTTTAGAGTTTCTACCTATAAGCCATGTTAGTTGTACAGTTTTCAATTTCATTTGGGTAATTTTAGCATCTATATGAGTTTTCCATGTAATTCGACGGTCAAGATGAATGCCCAGATATTTAACATGTGTGTTCTGGGGTATATTATGATCATTAATACGAACTGTTGGACAAGATTCCCTTCGTAAGGTAAACGTAATATGAATGCATTTTTGTTCATTTACTTTAATTTTCCATTTCTCTAACCAAGCTTCTAACTGAGAGATGTTAGTTTGTAATCTTTGAGACGCTATTGTTGGGTTCTCATGAACACTTAAGATTGCCGTGTCATCAGCAAAAGTAGAAGTGTGGGTATAAACATTTGTTGGTAAATCTGAAGTATAGAGTAAATACAATAATGGCCCCAAAATACTGCCCTGTGGAACTCCGGCGTTTATATTTTGTGGGGTGCTTATAAAACTATTTTCTTTAACAGTAAACTGCCTGCCTTTGATGTAGCTTTCTAAGAGCTTGTGTGTATTGGGTGGTAGCAAGCGTTTAATTTTAAAGAGTAAACCCTCATGCCAAACTTTGTCAAATGCTTGTGAAACATCGATAAAAAGGGCAGAGCAGTATTTCTTTTCTTCAAAAGCCTTTCTGATAACAGTAACCAGCCTGTGTACTTGCTCAATGGTGCTGTGCTGTTTTCTAAACCCGAACTGGTGGTCTGGTATTGAATTGTTTTGTTGAACGGCTAAGGTTAATTTATCCACGAACAATTTTTCAAACAGCTTTGACATGTTCGACAAAAGACTGATTGGTCTATACGACTCGACTTTTGTATTATCTTTGCCCGGCTTGGCTATCATTGTGACAAGGGAAACTTTCCATTCTGAGGGATAATATTCAAGACGTAAAATAGCATTGAAAATATAAAGAATTATTATCAAAGCCACCCGGGGTAATTCTAAAAGCATCTTATTACTAATTTTATCGATCCCTGGTGCTTTTTTTGGGTTTAAGTTAACAATTGCCCTTTCGACCTCTTGCATTTTAAATCTTATTGGGTTAGCTGTTTCGTACTGTGGTATAAGAGTTGGCAACTCTACTATATTTTGTGAAATGTTAGGGGTGAACACATTTTTTAAGTGTTCTACAAACAACTCTCCTTTTTCAGAATCCTTGCGAGCCCATTCCCCATTTGGCTTTCGCAAAGGAGGCTTACTTATGGCTGGTCTATTTAGACCTTTTGTAGCACGCCATAATGAGTAGTCAGTGTTTGGGGTAGAGTCCAAACTTTCAAGGTATGCATTTAGTGATGCGATTTTCTTAGATTGTAGCAGTCTCTGTAGATTTTTTGTAGATTCCCTCAATTGAGTTTTAAGTTGTGGAGATCTGTGTCGTTGCCACTCTCTTCGGAGTCTACGCTTTTCATTCAGTAGTTGTTCGACATCTGCAGATGAAATAGTATATGGTCTGGTGTGTCGTGTGGGTTTAGTGGCGAGTTGCGCAGCTGTTTTAAGATTTAATTCAAGATTTTTGATGGAGAGGTCGATATCGTTAGGTGTTCTTAGTGGAATATTTTCTGTACAATGGGTACTAATAAATTTTTTATATTTTAACCAGTTTGTTATTCCGGAACTCGGGTGAACAACATTGTTAGGGTTCAAAATGGTAAGAATTATGGGAGTGTGGTCAGATGAGAGTTCCAGTGATGATTCTACTTGTACAAGTTGTCTGGACACCCCCTTTGATAAACAGAAGTCTATTAGATCTGGTATTTTTTGCCGATCAGTTGGCCAGTAAGTGGGTTCTCCTCCGGAAATAACTTCCATGGTCAATTTTGAAATAGTTTCAAATAATACACGACCTTTTGGGGTAATCAGCCTCGATCCCCAAAAAGGATGCTTGGCATTATAGTCGCCAGCTGCCAGAAAGCGTGGTCCCAGTGATTTAAAGAAATGTGTATATTTTTCCCCTGTTATTGTGAATCTCGGTGGTGAATAAATTGATGAGATCACCAGGTCCCTGCCAAAATCTTCGAGACACACCGATGTCGCTTGAAGATAGTCTTCACGAAGTTCTGGCATTACATAGTGTTTCATTCGAGATTTAATGAGAATCGCCGAGCCTCCACATGCTCTGTTCCTCGGGTCTTTTGTGTCATACAAAGTATATCCGTGTATTGCGAATATACTTCTTGGTGTTAAATGAGTCTCAGAAACAAGCATTAAATCTATTTGTTTGTTTCTGAGAAAGTATTCAAGCTCGTTTTTATGTTGGCGTATGCCGTTTCAAAAACATATTTTTAGGCTATTCATGGTTTATTTAGTACTGCCTGTAATAACATAGACTGCATTCTCATCATCTCTTGCATCATATTGTTTATTGAGCTAGTAAAGGTATTAATTTTAATTTTAATTTTTAAATTTTAATTTTTAATTTTCAATTTTTAATTTTTATTTTTTAATTTTTAATTTTTAATTTTTAATTTTTAATTTTTAATTTTTAATTTTTAATTTTTAATTTTTAATTTTAATTTTTAATTTTTAATTTTTAATTTTTAATTTTTAATTTTTAATTTTTAATTTTTAATTTTTAATTTTTAATTTATAATTTTTAATTTTTAATTTTTAATTTTTAATTTTTAATTTTTAACCTTTAATTTTTAATTTTTAATTTTTAATTTTTAATTTTTAATTTTTAATTTTTAATTTTTAATTTTTAATTTTTAATTTTTAATTTTTAATTTTTAATTTTTAATTTTTAATTTTTAATTTTTAATTTTTAATTTTTAATTTTTAATTTTTAATTTTTAATTTTTAATTTTTAATTTTTAATTTTTAATTTTTAATTTTTAATTTTTAATTTTTAATTTTTAATTTTTAATTTTTAATTTTTAATTTTTAATTTTTAATTTTTAATTTTTAATTTTTAATTTTTAATTTTTAATTTTTAATTTTTAATTTTCAATTTTTAATTTTCAATTTTTAATTTTTAATTTTTAATTTTTAATTTTTAATTTTTAATTTTTAATTTTTAATTTTTAATTTTTAATTTTTAATTTTTAATTTTTAATTTTTAATTTTTAATTTTTAATTTTTAATTTTTAATTTTTAATTTTTAATTTTTAATTTTTAATTTTTAATTTTTAATTTTTAATTTTTAATTTTTAATTTTTAATTTTTAATTTTTAATTTTTAATTTTTAATTTTTAATTTTTAATTTTTAATTTTTAATTTTTAATTTTTAATTTTTAATTTTTAATTTTTAATTTTTAATTTTTAATTTTTAATTTTTAATTTTTAATTTTTAATTTTTAATTTTTAATTTTTAATTTTTAATTTTTAATTTTTAATTTTTAATTTTTAATTTTTAATTTTTAATTTTTAATTTTTTAATTTTTAATTTTTAATTTTTAATTTTTAATTTTTAATTTTTAATTTTTAATTTTTAATTTTTAATTTTTAATTTTTAATTTTTAATTTTTAATTTTTAATTTTTAATTTTTAATTTTTAATTTTTAATTTTTAATTTTTAATTTTTAATTTTTAATTTTTAATTTTTAATTTTTAATTTTTAATTTTTAATTTTTAATTTTTAATTTTTAATTTTTAATTTTTAATTTTTAATTTTTAATTTTTAATTTTTAATTTTTAATTTTTAATTTTTAATTTTTAATTTTTAATTTTTAATTTTCAATTTTTAATTTTTAGTTTTAAATTTTTAATTTTTAATTTTTAATTTTTAATTTTTAATTTTTAATCTTTAATTTTTAATTTTTAATTTTTAATTTTTAATTTTTAATTTTTAATTTTTAATTTTTAATTTTTAATTTTTAATTTTTAATTTTTAATTTTTAATTTTTAATTTTTAATTTTTAATTTTTATTTTTAATTTTTAATTTTTAATTTTTAATTTTTAATTTTTAATTTTTAATTTTTAATTTTTAATTTTTAATTTTTAATTTTAAATTTTTAATTTTTATTTTTTAATTTTTAATTTTTAATTTTTAATTTTTAATTTTTAATTTTTAATTTTTAATTTTTAATTTTTAATTTTTAATTTTTAATTTTTAATTTTAAATTTTTAATTTTTAATTTTTAATTTTTAATTTTTAATTTTAATTTTAATTTTTAATTTTTAATTTTGAATTTTTAATTTTTAATTTCTAATTTTTAATTTTTAATTTTTAATTTTTAATTTTTAGTTTTTAATTTTAATTTTTAATTTTTAATTTTTAATTTTTAATTTTTAATTTTTAATTTTTAATTTTTAATTTTTAATTTTTAATTTTTAATTTTTAATTTTTAATTTTTAATTTTTAATTTTTAATTTTTAATTTTTAATTTTTAATTATTAATTTTTAATTTTTATTTTATGATTTTTGATTTTTGATTTTTAATTTTTAATTTTTAATTTTTAATTTCTAATTTTTAATTTTTAATTTTTAATTTTTAATTTTAATTTTTCATTTTTAATTTTTAATTTTTAATTTTTAATTTTTAATTTTTAATTTTTAATTTTTAATTTTTAATTTTTAATTTTTAATTTTTAATTTTTAATTTTTAATTTTGAATTTTTAATTTTTAATTTTTAATTTTTTCGAATTTTTCATCTCGCAACACTACATAGCTTATTAATAAGAGCACGAGGTGGTTTGCTAGATCTTAATAGCAGAAGTTTCCGAAATAATTCTAATGGCATATGCTCATTATGTAACTAAGATGTGCCTGAAAACACTTTCCACTTTACTGGTATTTGCCCAATATATAATTATTTTTTTTTTATTTATTTAATTTAATAGTAGTATTGAAAATACTTTTCATTTCTCTGAAGATGTTTTACAAATAAATATAAATATCATAAGGATCTATTGCATATTATTTCTTACATATCTAACAATATTTCTTTTAAAAACATTAAAATTTCTCTCATTTTTAATATAAATTGGTAGGCTATTAAATATTTGAAGTCCTTTAAAAAATAGGGATTTTTGCATCGCACTTGTTGTTACTCTAATCAGTATGAAATTACCCGTATTTTTTCTAAGGCCATATGGTTGTATTTCCCCAACGAATGTTAACTGCTCTATAAAATATTCCGGTGCATTTTCCAATTTAATTTTCTGTATAAAGTTTATCGTGTTTAATTCCAGTCTTTGGCGAATGTTGAGCCATTTTAATGTATCTAGCATGTGTTGTATTGGTGTATATTTGTTGCATCTTAACATCGTACGCCTTGCTTTATTTTGTAACTTTTGTAATCTATCCATTTGTGTTTTATTGCAGCATGTATATAAAATTGTTGATCCAAACTCAATATGTGTTTTTATCACCGTGTTATATATATTTATAGCTGTTATTATTGAAACTTTGTTCCTTATTCTTTTAAAAAATCCAATTTTCTTGCCGTTTTTTTACATATAAATTCTATATGTTTTTTTAGTTTTAATTCTTTATCTATTATAAACCCAAGATATTTTATACTATCAACTTTTTTATTATTTCGTTATTTATTTTAAATACCGATTCGCTTTTCATGTTAATTTCCATTAGTTTTGTTTTATTCTCATTAAGTTTTAGTTTATTCATTTTTAACCAGTTATTTATAGTTTTCATGTCTTCTGCTAAGTTCATGTAACATTGTTCATTTGTACTTGCTTCTGTAAAAATTAAAATATCATCTGCATATAGTACTACTTCACATTTGTTTATAATGTTTGGCATATCATTTATGTAAATAATAAATAATAGTGCTCCCAGTATTGAACCTTGTGGCACTCCGAGTCCATTGCTTATCGGATCTGATTTAACACCATTAACTTTTGTGATTTGTCTTCTATGTGTAAGATATGATTTAAACCATTCTAATTCGTTTTCTGTGATACCGTACATATTTAGTTTTTGTATTAATATGTTTCAATCTATTGTTTCAAATGCCCTTTTAAAATCCAAGAATACGGCCGTGATTTTTTTATTTTTCTCTATTAGTTTCCATCGATTTATAACGTAATTAACTGCTGTTTCGCACGAAAATCTCCTACGAAAACCAGATTGGTATTTTGAAAATGAGTTGTTTGTTTCCATATAGTTTTCCAATTGTTCTTTTACAACTTTTTCTATAATTTTCTCACATGTCTTTAGGGTATTTATTGGGCGAAACTCTTTACATTATTTTGTTTTAGCAATTTTTTCAATTGGCGTTACCATTGATTCTTTCCAGTTATCGGGGAAAATTCCAGTTTCTAGTGATTTGTTTATTAAATTTAGCATAATATTGCCAGATATCTATTATAATTTTTGGTGATACATTATTGTAGTCAGGTTTGTTTTTTAGGTCTTTACGGAATTTAAATTTATGGTTTATCGTAGGTATTTAATAAACGTATTGCACATATTCTATTTTATCTCTAATTGACTTAATACTATTGGCAAAATAATTTTTAATTTTAAATTTTTTATTTTTAATTTTTAATTTTTAATTTTTAATTTTTATTTTTTAATTTTTAATTTTTAATTTTTAATTTTTAATTTTTAATTTTTAGTTTTTAATTTTTAATTTTTAATTTTTAATTTTTAATTTTTAATTTTTAATTTTTAATTTTTAATTTTTAATTTTTAATTTTTAATTTTTAATTTTTAATTTTTAATTTTTAATTTTTAGTTTTTAATTTTTAATTTTTAATTTTTAACTTTTAATTTTTAACTTTTAATTTTTAATTTTTAATTTTTAATTTTTAATTTAAAATTTTTAATTTTTAATTTTTAATTTTTAATTTTTAATTTTTAATTTTTAATTTTCAACTTTTAATTTTTACTTTTTAATTTTAATTTTTTTTTTTTTTCATCATATTTATTTATTGGATCTTCACAAAATTTAAGTGAACTAACAATAAGTATTCAAATCTTAAAACTAAATATTGACATTAAATCCAGCCAGTGCCAGACAAAACTTCAAGGGCTCAGCGATTAAATGTGATCAGGAGCATTTATAGCAATTTTATTGTACCAAGTCTGCCGTGTCCAGTCTTCTAAGTCGTAGATGGCCACGATTATTTAATAAATTCCGAGCAAGTGTATTAGGGTGTGTTTGAAGTCTTTTCATATATCTTCCGCAGTTTTTTTGATCTCACTTTTGATAAGGGGGACGTACAGATCCTTATGTATGTTAGAATTTCTCACGTACCAGGGTGCATTTGTGATCAGTCTTAACAGTCTGTTTTGCCTTCTTTGTATTTTTTCAACATTGGAAGCCGAGGCAGTTCCCCATAGCTGAATACCATAGCTCCATATGGGTTTTATAATCGAGTTGTAAATCTGTAATTTACAGTCTAAGCTAAGTTTAGAGTTTCTACCTATAAGCCATGTTAGTTGTACAGTTTTCAATTTCATTTGGGTAATTTTAGCATCTATATGAGTTTTCCATGTAATTCGACGGTCAAGATGAATGCCCAGATATTTAACATGTGTGTTCTGGGGTATATTATGATCATTAATACGAACTGTTGGACAAGATTCCCTTCGTAAGGTAAACGTAATATGAATGCATTTTTGTTCATTTACTTTAATTTTCCATTTCTCTAACCAAGCTTCTAACTGAGAGATGTTAGTTTGTAATCTTTGAGACGCTATTGTTGGGTTCTCATGAACACTTAAGATTGCCGTGTCATCAGCAAAAGTAGAAGTGTGGGTATAAACATTTGTTGGTAAATCTGAAGTATAGAGTAAATACAATAATGGCCCCAAAATACTGCCCTGTGGAACTCCGGCGTTTATATTTTGTGGGGTGCTTATAAAACTATTTTCTTTAACAGTAAACTGCCTGCCTTTGATGTAGCTTTCTAAGAGCTTGTGTGTATTGGGTGGTAGCAAGCGTTTAATTTTAAAGAGTAAACCCTCATGCCAAACTTTGTCAAATGCTTGTGAAACATCGATAAAAAGGGCAGAGCAGTATTTCTTTTCTTCAAAAGCCTTTCTGATAACAGTAACCAGCCTGTGTACTTGCTCAATGGTGCTGTGCTGTTTTCTAAACCCGAACTGGTGGTCTGGTATTGAATTGTTTTGTTGAACGGCTAAGGTTAATTTATCCACGAACAATTTTTCAAACAGCTTTGACATGTTCGACAAAAGACTGATTGGTCTATACGACTCGACTTTTGTATTATCTTTGCCCGGCTTGGCTATCATTGTGACAAGGGAAACTTTCCATTCTGAGGGATAATATTCAAGACGTAAAATAGCATTGAAAATATAAAGAATTATTATCAAAGCCACCCGGGGTAATTCTAAAAGCATCTTATTACTAATTTTATCGATCCCTGGTGCTTTTTTTGGGTTTAAGTTAACAATTGCCCTTTCGACCTCTTGCATTTTAAATCTTATTGGGTTAGCTGTTTCGTACTGTGGTATAAGAGTTGGCAACTCTACTATATTTTGTGAAATGTTAGGGGTGAACACATTTTTTAAGTGTTCTACAAACAACTCTCCTTTTTCAGAATCCTTGCGAGCCCATTCCCCATTTGGCTTTCGCAAAGGAGGCTTACTTATGGCTGGTCTATTTAGACCTTTTGTAGCACGCCATAATGAGTAGTCAGTGTTTGGGGTAGAGTCCAAACTTTCAAGGTATGCATTTAGTGATGCGATTTTCTTAGATTGTAGCAGTCTCTGTAGATTTTTTGTAGATTCCCTCAATTGAGTTTTAAGTTGTGGAGATCTGTGTCGTTGCCACTCTCTTCGGAGTCTACGCTTTTCATTCAGTAGTTGTTCGACATCTGCAGATGAAATAGTATATGGTCTGGTGTGTCGTGTGGGTTTAGTGGCGAGTTGCGCAGCTGTTTTAAGATTTAATTCAAGATTTTTGATGGAGAGGTCGATATCGTTAGGTGTTCTTAGTGGAATATTTTCTGTACAATGGGTACTAATAAATTTTTTATATTTTAACCAGTTTGTTATTCCGGAACTCGGGTGAACAACATTGTTAGGGTTCAAAATGGTAAGAATTATGGGAGTGTGGTCAGATGAGAGTTCCAGTGATGATTCTACTTGTACAAGTTGTCTGGACACCCCCTTTGATAAACAGAAGTCTATTAGATCTGGTATTTTTTGCCGATCAGTTGGCCAGTAAGTGGGTTCTCCTCCGGAAATAACTTCCATGGTCAATTTTGAAATAGTTTCAAATAATACACGACCTTTTGGGGTAATCAGCCTCGATCCCCAAAAAGGATGCTTGGCATTATAGTCGCCAGCTGCCAGAAAGCGTGGTCCCAGTGATTTAAAGAAATGTGTATATTTTTCCCCTGTTATTGTGAATCTCGGTGGTGAATAAATTGATGAGATCACCAGGTCCCTGCCAAAATCTT
>OY821517.1:206446901-206464401 GCA_963682025.1 Cordilura impudica | reverse complement strand
TTTTAATTTTTAATTTTTAATTTTTAATTTTTAATTTTTAATTTTTAATTTTTAATTTTTAATTTTTAATTTTTAATTTTTAATTTTTAATTTTTAATTTTTAATTTTTAATTTTTAATTTTTAATTTTTAATTTTTAATTTTTAATTTTTAATTTTTAATTTTTAATTTTTAATTTTTAATTTTTAATTTTTAATTTTTAATTTTTAATTTTTAATTTTTAATTTTTAATTTTTAATTTTTAATTTTTAATTTTTAATTTTTAATTTTTAATTTTTAATTTTTAATTTTTAATTTTTAAATTTTTAATTTTTAATTTTTAATTTTTAATTTTTAATTTTTAATTTTTAATTTTTAATTTTTAATTTTTAATTTTTAATTTTTATTTTTTAATTTTTAATTTTTAATTTTTAATTTTTAATTTTTAATTTTTATTTTTAATTTTAATTTTTAATTTTTAATTTTTAATTTTTAATTTTTAATTTTTAATTTTTAATTTTTAATTTTTAATTTTTAATTTTTAATTTTTAATTTTTAATTTTTATTTTTTAATTTTTAATTTTTAATTTTTAATTTTTAATTTTTAATTTTTAATTTTTAATTTTTAATTTTCAATTTTTAATTTTTAGTTTTAAATTTAAAATTTTTAATTTTTAATTTTTAATTTTTAATTTTTAATCTTTAATTTTTAATTTTTAATTTTTAATTTTTAATTTTTAATTTTTAATTTTTAATTTTTAATTTTTAATTTTTAATTTTTAATTTTTAATTTTTAATTTTTAATTTTTAATTTTTAATTTTTAATTTTTAATTTTTAATTTTTAATTTTTAATTTTTAATTTTTAATTTTTAATTTTTAATTTTTAATTTTTAATTTTTAATTTTTAATTTTTAATTTTTAATTTTTAGTTTTTAATTTTTAATTTTTAATTTTTAATTTTTAATTTTTAATTTTAAATTTTTATTTTTTATTTTTATTTTTTAATTTTTAATTTTTAATTTTTAATTTTTAATTTTTAATTTTTAATTTTTAATTTTTAATTTTTAATTTTTAATTTTTAATTTTTAATTTTTAATTTTTAATTATTAATTTTTAATTTTTATTTTATGATTTTTGATTTTTGATTTTTAATTTTTAATTTTTAATTTCTAATTTTTAATTTTTAATTTTTAATTTTTAATTTTAATTTTTCATTTTTAATTTTTAATTTTTAATTTTTAATTTTTAATTTTTAATTTTTAATTTTTAATTTTTAATTTTTAATTTTTAATTTTGAATTTTTAATTTTTAATTTTTAATTTTTAGTTTTTTAGTTTTTAATTTTTAATTTTTAATTTTTAATTTTTAATTTTTAATTTTTAATTTTTAATTTTTAATTTTTAATTTTTAATTTTTAATTTTTAATTTTTAATTTTTAATTTTTAATTTTTAATTTTTAATTTTTAATTTTTAATTTTTAATTTTTAATTTTTAATTTTTAATTTTTAATTTTTAATTTTTAATTTTTAATTTTTAATTTTTTATTTTTTATTTTTAATTTTTAATTTTTAATTTTTAATTTTTGATTTTTAATTTTTAATTTTTAATTTTTAATTTTTAATTTTTAATTTTTAATTTTTTATTTTTAATATTTAATTTTTAATTTTTAATTTTTAATTTTTAATTTTTAATTTTTAATTTTTAATTTTTAATTTTTAATTTTTAATTTTTAATTTTTAATTTTTAAATTTCATTTTTTAATTTTTAATTTTTAATTTTTAACCTTAATTTTTAATTTTTACCTTTTAATTTTTAATTTTTAATTTTTAATTTTTAATTTTTAATTTTTAATTTTTAATTTTTAATTTTTAATTTTTAATTTTTAATACTTAATTTTAATTTTTAATTTTTAATTTTAAATTTAAAATTTTTAATTTTTAATTTTTAATTTTTAATTTTTAATTTTTAATTTTTAATTTTTAATTTTTAATTTTTAATTTTTAATTTTTAATTTTTAATTTTTAATTTTTAATTTTTAGTTTTTAATTTTTAATTTTTAATTTTGAAATTTTAATTTTTAATTTTTAATTTTCAATTTTTAATTTTTAATTTTTAATTGTTAATTTTTAATTTTTAATTTTTAATTTTTAATTTTTAATTTTTAATTTTTAATTTTTAATTTTTAATTTTTAATTTTTAATTTTTTATTTTTTATTTTTTATTTTTAATTTTTAATTTTTAATTTTTAATTTTTTATATATAATATTTAATTTTTAATTTTTAATTTTTAATTTTTAATTTTTAATTTTAAATTTTTAATTTTTAATTTTTAATTTTTAATTTTTAATTTTTAATTTTTAATTTTTAATTTTTAATTTTTAATTTTTAATTTTTAATTTTAATTTTTAATTTTTAATTTTTAATTTTTAATTTTTAATTTTTAATTTTTAATTTTTAATTTTTAATTTTTAATTTTTAATTTTTAATTTTTAATTTTTAATTTTTAATTTTTAATTTTTTAATTTTTAATTTTTAATTTTTAATTTTTAATTTTTAATTTTTAATTTTTAATTTTTAATTTTTAATTTTTAATTTTTGATTTTTAATTTTTAATTTTTAATTTTAATTTTTAATTTTAATTTTTAATTTTTAATTTTTAATTTTTAATTTTTAATTTTTAATTTTTAATTTTTAATTTTTATTTTTAATTTTTAATTTTTAATTTTTGATTTTTAATTTTTTATTTTTAATTTTTAATTTTTAATTTTTAATTTTTAATTTTTAATTTTTAATTTTTAATTTTTAATTTTTAATTTTTAATTTTTAATTTTTAATTTTTAATTTTTAATTTTTAATTTTTAATTTTTAATTATGAAGTTTTAATTTTTAATTTTTAATTTTTAATGTTTAATTTTTAATTTAGAATTTTTAAATTTTAATTTTTAATTTTTAATTTTTAATTTTTAATTTTTAATTTTTAATTTTTAATTTTAATTTTTAATTTTTATTTTTTAATTTTTAATTTTTGATTTTTAATTTTTAATTCTGATTTTTAATTTTTAATTCTTAATTATTATTTTTTAATTTCTAATTTTTAATTTTTAATTTTTAACTTTTAAATTTTTAATTTTTAATTTCTAATTTTTAATTTTTAATTTTTAATTTTTAATTTTTAATTTTTAATTTTTAATTTTTAATTTTTAATTTTAATTTTTAATTTTTAATTTTTAATTTTTAATTTTTAATTTTTAATTTTAATTTTTAATTTTTAATTTTTAATTTTTAATTTTTAATTTTTAATTTTTAATTTTTAATTTTTAATTTTTAATTTTTAATTTTTAATTTTTAATTTTTAATTTTTAATTTTTAATTTTTAATTTTTAATTTTTAATTTTTAATTTTTAATTTTTAATTTTAATTTTTAATTTTTAATTTTTAATTTTTAATTTTTAATTTTTAATTTTTAATTTTTAATTTTTAATTTTAATTTTTATTTTTTAATTTTAATTTTTAATTTTTAATTTTTCATTTTTAATTTTTAATTTTTAATTTTTAATTTTTAATTTTTTATTTTTAATTTTTAATTTTTAATTTTTAATTTTTAATTTTTAATTTTTAATTTTTAATTTTTAATTTTTAATTTTTAATTTTTAATTTTTAATTTTTAATTTTTAATTTTTAATTTTTAATTTTAATTTTTAATTTTTAATTTTTAATTTTTAATTTTTAATTTTTAATTTTTAATTTTTAATTTTTAATTTTTAATTTTTAATTTTTAATTTTTAATTTTTAATAATTTTTAATTTTTAATTTTTGATTTTTAATTTTTAATTTTCAATTTTTAATTCTTAATTTTTAATTTTTAATCTTTCAATTTTTAATTTTTAATTTTTAATTTTTAATTTTTAATTTTTAATTTTTAATTTTTAATTTTTAATTTTTAATTTTTAATTTTTAATTTTTAATTTTTAATTTTTAATTTTTAATTTTTAATTTTTAATTTTTAATTTTTAATTTTTAGTTTTTAATTTTTAATTTTTAATTTTTAATTTTTATTTTTAATTTTTAATTTTTAGTATTTTATTTTAAATTTTTAATTTTTAATTCTTAATTTTTAATTTTTAATTTTTCATTTTTAATTTTTAATTTTTAATTTTTAATTTTTAATTTTTAATTTTTAATTTTTAATTTTTAATTTTTAATTTTTAATTTTTAATTTTTAATTTTTAATTTTTAATTTTTAATTTTTAATTTTTAATTTTTAATTTTTAATTTTTAATTTTTAATTTTTAATTTTTAATTTTTAATTTTTAATTTTTAATTTTTAATTTTTAATTTTTAATTTTTATTTTTTAATTTTTAATTTTTAATTTTTAATTTTTAATTTTTAATTTTTAATTTTTAATTTTTAATTTTTAATTTTTAATTTTTAATTTTTAATTTTTAATTTTTAATTTTTAATTTTTATTTTTAATTTTTAATTTTTAATTTTTAATTTTTAATTTTTAATTTTTAATTTTAAATTTTAAATTTTTATTTTTTAATTTTTAATTTTTAATTTTTAATTTTTAATTTTAAATTTTTAATTTTAATTTTTAATTTTTAATTTTTAATTTTTAGTTTTTAATTTTTAATTTTTAATTTTTAATTTTTAATTTTTAATTTTTAATTTTTAATTTTTAATTTTTAATTTTTAATTTTTAATTTTTAATTTTTAATTTTTAATTTTTAATTTTTAATTTTTAATTTTTAATTTTTAATTTTTAATTTTTAATTTTTAATTTTTAATTTTTAATTTTTAATTTTTAATTTTTAATTTTTAATTTTTAATTTTTAATTTTTAATTTTTAATTTTTAATTTTTAATTTTTAATTTTTAATTTTTAATTTTTAATTTTTAATTTTTAATTTTTAATTTTTAATTTTTAATTTTTTAATTTTTAATTTTTAATTTTTAATTTTTAATTTTTAATTTTTAATTTTTAATTTTTAATTTTTAATTTTTAATTTTTAATTTTTAATTTTTAATTTTTAATTTTTAATTTTTAATTTTAATTTTTAATTTTTAATTTTTAATTTTTAATTTTTAATTTTTAATTTTTAATTTTTAATTTTTAATTATTAATTTTTAATTTTTAATTTTTGATTTTTGATTTTTGATTTTTAATTTTTAATTTTTAATTTCTAATTTTTAATTTTTAATTTTTAATTTTTAATTTTAATTTTTCATTTTTAATTTTTAATTTTTTAATTTTTAATTTTTAATTTTTAATTTTTAATTTTTGATTTTTAATATTTAATTTTTAATTTTTAATTTTGAATTTTTAATTTTTAATTTTTAGTTTTTAATTTTTAATTTTTAATTTTTAATTTTTAATTTTTAATTTTTAATTTTTAATTTTTAATTTTTAATTTTTAATTTTTAATTTTTAATTTTTAATTTATAATTTTTAATTTTTAATTTTTTATTTTTTATTTTTAATTTTTAATTTTTAATTTTTAATTTTTAATTTTTAATTTTTGATTTTTAATTTTTAATTTTTAATTTTTAATTTTTAATTTTTAATTTTAATTTTTAATTTTTAATTTTTAATTTTTAATTTTTAATTTTTAATTTTTAATTTTTAATTTTTAATTTTTAATTTTCAATTTTTAATTTTTAATTTTTAATTTTTAATTTTTAATTTTTAATTTTTAATTTTTAATTTTTAATTTTTAATTTTTAATTTTTAATTTTTAATTTTAAATTTCATTTTTTAATTTTTAATTTTTAATTTTTAACCTTAATTTTTAATTTTTAACTTTTTAATTTTTAATTTTTAATTTTTAATTTTTAATTTTTAATTTTTAATTTTTAATTTTTAATTTTTAATTTTAAATTTTTAATACTTAATTTTTAATTTTTAATTTTTAATTTTAAATTTTTAATTTTTAATTTTAATTTTTAATTTTTAATTTTTAATTTTTAATTTTTAATTTTTAATTTTTAATTTTTAATTTTTAATTTTTAATTTTTAGTTTTTAATTTTTAATTTTTAATTTTGAAATTTTAATTTTTAATTTTTAATTTTCAATTTTTAATTTTTAATTTTTAATTGTTAATTTTTCATTTTTAATTTTTAATTTTTAATTTTTTATTTTTAATTTTTAATTTTTAATTTTTAATTTTTTATATATAATATTTAATTTTTAATTTTTAATTTTTAATTTTTAATTTTTAATTTTTAATTTTTAATTTTTAATTTTTAATTTTTAATTTTTAATTTTTAATTTTTAATTTTTAATTTTTTAATTTTTAATTTTTAATTTTTAATTTTTTAATTTTTAATTTTTAATTTTTAATTTTTAATTTTTAATTTTTAATTTTTAATTTTTAATTTTTAATTTTTTAATTTTTAATTTTTAATTTTTAATTTTTAATTTTTAATTTTTAATTTTTAATTTTTAATTTTTAATTTTTAATTTTTAATTTTTAATTATTAATTTTTAATTTCTAATTTTTTAATTTTTAATTTTTAATTTTTAATTTTTAATTTTTAATTTTTAATTTTTAATTTTTAATTTTTAATTTTTAATTTTTAATTTTTATTTTTTAATTTTTAATATTTCATTTTTCATTTTAATTTTTAATTTTTAATTTTTAATTTTTAATTTTTAATTTTTAATTTTTAATTTTTAATTTTTAATTTTTTAATTTTTAATTTTTAATTTTTAATTTTTAATTTTTAATTTTTAATTTTTAATTTTAATTTTTAATTTTTAATTTTTAATTTTAATTTTTAATTTTTAATTTTTAATTTTTAATTTTTAATTTTTAATTTTTAATTTTTAATTTTTAATTTTTAATTTTTACTTTTTAATTTTTAATTTTTAATTTCTAATTTTAATTTTTAATTTTTAATTTTTAATTATTAATTTTTAATTTTTAATTTTTAATTTTTAATTTTTAATTTTTAATTTTTAATTTTTAATTTTTAATTTTAATTTTAATTTTTAATTTTTAATGTTTAATTTTAAATTTTTAATTTTTAATTTTTAATTTTTAATTTTTAATTTTTAATTTTTAATTTTTAATTTTTAATTTTTAATTTTTAATTTTTAATTTTTAATTTTTAATTTTTAATTTTTAATTTTTAATTTTTAATTTTTAATTATTAATTTTTAGTTTTTTATTTTTAATTTTTAATTTTTAATTTTTAATTTTTAACTTTTAAATTTTTAATTTTTAATTTCTAATTTTTAATTTTTAAATTTTTAATTTTTAATTTTTAATTTTTAATTTTTAATTTTTAATTTTTAATTTTTAATTTTTAATTTTTAATTTTTAATTTTTAATTTTTAATTTTTAATTTTTAATTTTAATTTTTAATTTTTAATTTTTAATTTTTAATTTTTAATTTTTAATTTTTAATTTTTAATTTTTAATTTTTAATTTTTAATTTTTAATTTTTAATTTTTAATTTTTAATTTTTAATTTTTAATTTTTAATTTTTAATTTTTAATTTTTAATTTTTAATTTTTAATTTTTAATTTTTAATTTTTAATTTTTAATTTTTAATTTTTAATTTTTAATTTTTTAATTTTTAATTTTTAATTTTTAATTTTTAATTTTTAATTTTTAATTTTTAATTTTTTAATTTTTAATTTTTAATTTTTAATTTTTAATTTTTAATTTTTAATTTTTAATTTTTAATTTTTAATTTTTAATTTTTTATTTAAATTTTTATTTTTTAATTTTTAATTTTTAATTTTTAATTTTTAATTTTTAATTTGAATTTTGAATTTTGAATTTTGAATTTTTAATTTTTAATTTTTAATTTTTAATTTTTAATTTTTAATTTTAAATTTTAATTTTAATTTTTAATTTTTAATTTTTAATTTTTAATTTTTAATTTTTAATTTTTAATTTTTAATTTTTAATTTTTAATTTTTAATTTTTAATTTTTAATTTTTAATTTTTAATTTTTAATTTTTAATTTTTAATTTTTAATTTTTAATTTTTAATTTTTAATTTTTAATTTTTATTTTTAATTTTTAATTTTTAATTTTTAATTTTTAATTTTAATTTTAATTTTTAATTTTTAATTTTTAATTTTTAATTTTTAATTTTTAATTTTAATTTTTAATTTTTAATTTTTAATTTTTAATTTTTAATTTTTAATTTTTTAATTTTTAATTTTTAATTTTTAATTTTTAATTTTTAATTTTTAATTTTTAATTTTTAATTTTTATTTTTAATTTTTAATTTTTAATTTTTATATTTTTAATTTTTAATTTTAAATTTTTAATTTTTAATTTTTAATTTTTAATTTTTAATTTTTAATTTTTAATGTATAATTTATAATTTTTAATTTTTAATTTTTAATTTTTATTTTTAATTTTTAATTTTTAATTTTTAATTTTTAATTTTTAATTTTTAATTTTTAATTTTTAATTTTTAATTTTTAATTTTTAATTTTTAATTTTTAATTTTTTATTTTTAATTTTTAATTTTTAGCTTTTAATTTTTTAATTTTTAATTTTTAATTTTTAATTTTTAATTTTTAATTTTTAATTTTTAATTTTTAATTTTTAATTTTGAATTTTTAATTTTTAATTTTTTAATTTTTAATTTTTAATTTTTAATTTTTAATTTTTAATTTTTAATTTTAAATTTTTAATTTTTAATTTTTAATTTTTAATTTTTAATTTTTAATTTTTAATTTTTAATTTTTAAATTTTTAATTTATAATTTTTAATTTTTAATTTTTAATTTTTATTTTTTAATTTTTAATTTTAATTTTTAATTTTTAATTTTTAATTTTTAATTTTAATTTTTAATTTTTAATTTTTAATTTTTAATTTTTAATTTTTTATTTTTAATTTTTAATTTTTAGCTTTTAATTTTTAATTTTTAATTTTTAATTTTTAATTTTTAATTTTTAATTTTTAATTTTTAATTTTTAATTTTTAATTTTGAATTTTGAATTTTGAATTTTTAATTTTTAATTTTTAATTTTTAATTTTTAATTTTTAATTTTTAATTTTTAATTTTTAATTTTAATTTTTAATTTTTAATTTTTAATTTTTAATTTTTAATTTTTAATTTTTAATTTTTAATTTTTAATTTTTAATTTTTAATTTTTAATTTTTAATTTTTAATTTTTAGTTTTTAATTTTTAATTTTTTAATTTTTTAATTTTTAATTTTTAATATTTAATTTTTAATTTTTAATTTTTAATTTTTAATTTTTAATTTTTAATTTTTAATTTTTAATTTTTAATTTTTAATTTTTAATTTTTAATTTTTAATTTTTAATTTTTAATTTTTAATTTTTAATTTTTTAATTTTTAATTTTTAATTTTTAATTTTTAATTTTTAATTTTTAATTTTTAATTTTTAATTTTTAATTTTTAATTTTTAATTTTTAATTTTTAATTTTTAATTTTTAATTTTTAATTTTTAATTTTTAATTTTTAATTTTAATTTTTAATTTTTAATTTTTAATTTTTAATTTTTAATTTTTAATTTTTAATTTTAAATTTTTAATTTTTAATTTTTAATTTTTAATTTTTAATTTTTAATTTTTAATTTTTAATGTATAATTTATAATTTTTAATTTTTAATTTTTAATTTTTATTTTTTAATTTTTAATTTTTAATTTTTAATTTTTAATTTTTAATTTTTAATTTTTAATTTTTTATTTTTAATTTTTAATTTTTAGCTTTTAATTTTTAATTTTTAATTTTTAATTTTTAATTTTTTAATTTTTAATTTTTAATTTTTAATTTTTAATTTTTAATTTTGAATTTTTAATTTTTAATTTTTAATTTTTAATTTTTAATTTTTAATTTTTAATTTTTAATTTTTAATTTTTAATTTTTAATTTTTAATTTTAAATTTTTAATTTTTAATTTTTAATTTTTAATTTTTAATTTTTAATTTTTAATGTATAATTTATAATTTTTAATTTTTAATTTTTAATTTTTATTTTTTAATTTTTAATTTTTAATTTTTAATTTTTAATTTTTAATTTTTAATTTTTAATTTTTAATTTTTAATTTTTAATTTTTAATTTTTAATTTTTTATTTTTAATTTTTAATTTTTAGCTTTTAATTTTAATTTTTAATTTTTAATTTTTAATTTTTTATTTTTAATTTTTAATTTTTAATTTTTAATTTTTAATTTTTAATTTTTAATTTTTAATTTTTAATTTTTAATTTTTAATTTTTAATTTTTAATTTTTAATTTTTAATTTTTAATTTTTAATTTTTAATTTTTAATTTTTAATTTTTAATTTTTAATTTTTAATTTTTAATTTTTAATTTTTAATTTTTAATTTTTAATTTTTAATTTTTAATTTTTAATTTTTAATTTTTAATTTTTAATTTTTAATTTTTAATTTTTAATTTTTAGTTTTTAATTTTTAATTTTTAATTTTTTAATTTTTAATTTTTAATATTTAATTTTTTATTTTTAATTTTTAATTTTTAATTTTTAATTTTTAATTTTTAATTTTTAATTTTTAATTTTTAATTTTTAATTTTTTAATTTTTAATTTTTAATTTTTAATTTTTAATTTTTAATTTTTAATTTTTAATTTTTAATTTTTAATTTTTAATTTTTAATTTTTAATTTTTAATTTTTAATTTTTAATTTTTAATTTTTAATTTTTAATTTTTAATTTTTAATTTTTAATTTTTAATTTTTAATTTTTAATTTTTAATTTTTAATTTTTAATTTTTAATTTTTAATTTTTAATTTTTAATTTTTAATTTTTAATTTTTAATTTTTAATTTTTAATTTTTAATTTTTAATTTTTAATTTTTAATTTTTAATTTTTAATTTTTATTTTTAATTTTTAATTTTAATTTTTAATTTTTAATTTTTAATTTTTAATTTTAATTTTTAATTTTTAATGTATAATTTATAATTTTTAATTTTTAATTTTTAATTTTTATTTTTTAATTTTTAATTTTTAATTTTTAATTTTTAATTTTTAATTTTTAATTTTTAATTTTTAATTTTTAATTTAAGTTTAATTTTTAATTTTTAATTTTTAATTTTTAATTTTTAATTTTTAATTTTTAATTTTTAATTTTTAATTTTTAATTTTTAATTTTTAATTTTTAATTTTTAATTTTTAATTTTTAATTTTTAATTTTTAATTTTTAATTTTTAATTTTTAATTTTTAATTTTTAATTTTTAATTTTTAATTTTTAATTTTTAATTTTTAATTTTTAATTTTTAATTTTTAATTTTTAATTTTTAATTTTTAATTTTTAATTTTTAATTTTTAATTTTTAATTTTTAATTTTTAATTTTTAATTTTTAATGTATAATTTTTAATTTTTAATTTTTAATTTTTAGTTTTTAATTTTTAATTTTTAATTTTTAATTTTTAATATTTTAATTTTTAATTTTTAATTTTTAATTTTTAATTTTTAATTTTTAATTTTTAATTTTTAATTTTTAATTTTTAATTTTTAATTTTTATTTTTAATTTTTAATTTTTAATTTTTAATTTTTAATTTTTAATTTTTAATTTTTAATTTTAATTTTTAATTTTTAATTTTTAATTTTTAATTTTTAATTTTTAATTTTTAATTTTTAATTTTTAATTTTTAATTTTTAATTTTTAATTTTTAATTTTTAATTTTTAATTTTTAATTTTTAATTTTTAATTTTTAATTTTTAATTTTTAATTTTTAATTTTTAATTTTTAATTTTTAATTTTTAATTTTTAATTTTTAATTTTTAATTTTTAATTTTTAATTTTTAATTTTTAATTTTTAATTTTTAATTTTAATTTTTAATTTTTAATTTTTAATTTTTAATTTTTAATTTTTAATTTTTAATTTTTAATTTTTAATTTTTCATTTTTAATTTTTAATTTTTAATTTTTTATTTTTAATTTTTAATTTTTAATTTTTAATTTTTAATTTTTAATTTTTAATTTTTAATTTTTAATTTTTAATTTTTAATTTTTAATTTTTAATTTTAATTTTTAATTTTTAATTTTTAATTTTTAATTTTTAATTTTTAATTTTTAATTTTTAATTTTTAATTTTTAATTTTTACTTTTTAATTTTTAATTTTTAATTTCTAATTTTTAATTTTTAATTTTTAATTTTTAATTTTTAATTTTTAATTTTTAATTTTTAATTTTTAATTTTTAATTTTAATTTTTAATTTTTAATTTTAATTTTAATTTTTAATTTTTAATGTTTAATTTTAAATTTTTAATTTTTAATTTTTAATTTTTAATTTTTAATTTTTAATTTTTAATTTTTAATTTTTAATTTTTAATTTTTAATTTTTAATTTTTAATTTTTAATTTTTAATTTTTAATTTTTAATTTTTAATTTTTAATTTTTAATTTTTAATTATTAATTTTTAGTTTTTTATTTTTAATTTTTAATTTTTAATTTTTAATTTTTAATTTTTAATTTTTAATTTTTAATTTTTAATTTTTAATTTTTAATTTTTAATTTTTAATTTTTAATTTTTAATTTTTAATTTTTAATTTTTAATTTTTAATTTTTAATTTTTAATTTTTAATTTTTAATTTTTAATTTTTAATTTTTAATTTTTAATTTTTAATTTTTAATTTTTAATTTTTAATTTTTAATTTTTAATTTTTAATTTTTAATTTTTAATTTTTAATTTTTAATTTTTAATTTTTAATTTTTAATTTTTAATTTTTAATTTTTAATTTTTAATTTTTAATTTTTAATTTTTAATTTGTAATTTTTAATTTTAATTTTTAATTTTTAATTTTTAATTTTTAATTTTTAATTTTTAATTTTTAATTTTTAATTTTTAATTTTTAATTTTTAATTTTTAATTTTTAATTTTTAATTTTTAATTTTTAATTTTTAATTTTTAATTTTTAATTTTTAATTTTTAATTTTTAATTTTTAATTTTTAATTTTTAATTTTTAATTTTTAATTTTTAATTTTTAATTTTTAATTTTTAATTTTTAATTTTTAATTTTTAATTTTTAATTTTTAATTTTTAATTTTTAATTTTTAATTTTTAATTTTTAATTTTTAATTTTTAATTTTTAATTTTTAATTTTTAATTTTTAATTTTTAATTTTTAATTTTTAATTTTTAATTTTTAATTTTTAATTTTTAATTTTTAATTTTTAATTTTTAATTTTTAATTTTTAATTTTTAATTTTTAATTTTTAATTTTTAATTTTTAATTTTTAATTTTTAATTTTTAATTTTTAATTTTTAATTTTTAATTTTTAATTTTTAATTTTTAATTTTTAATTTTTAATTTTTAATTTTTAATTTTTAATTTTTAATTTTTAATTTTTAATTTTTAATTTTTAATTTTTAATTTTTAATTTTTAATTTTTAATTTTTAATTTTTAATTTTTAATTTTTAATTTTTAATTTTTAATTTTTAATTTTTAATTTTTAATTTTTAATTTTTAATTTTTAATTTTTAATTTTTAATTTTTAATTTTTAATTTTTAATTTTTAATTTTTAATTTTTAATTTTTAATTTTTAATTTTTAATTTTTAATTTTTAATTTTTAATTTTTAATTTTTAATTTTTAATTTTTAATTTTTAATTTTTAATTTTTAATTTTTAATTTTTAATTTTTAATTTTTAATTTTTAATTTTTAATTTTTAATTTTTAATTTTTAATTTTTAATTTTTAATTTTTAATTTTTAATTTTTAATTTTTAATTTTTAATTTTTAATTTTTAATTTTTAATTTTTAATTTTTAATTTTTAATTTTTAATTTTTAATTTTTAATTTTTAATTTTTAATTTTTAATTTTTAATTTTTAATTTTTAATTTTTAATTTTTAATTTTTAATTTTTAATTTTTAATTTTTAATTTTTAATTTTTAATTTTTAATTTTTAATTTTTAATTTTTAATTTTTAATTTTTAATTTTTAATTTTTAATTTTTAATTTTTAATTTTTAATTTTTAATTTTTAATTTTTAATTTTTAATTTTAATTTTTAATTTTTAATTTTTAATTTTTAATTTTTAATTTTTAATTTTTAATTTTTAATTTTTAATTTTTAATTTTTAATTTTTAATTTTTAATTTTTAATTTTTAATTTTTAATTTTTAATTTTTAATTTTTAATTTTTAATTTTTAATTTTTAATTTTTAATTTTTAATTTTTAATTTTTAATTTTTAATTTTTAATTTTTAATTTTTAATTTTTAATTTTTAATTTTTAATTTTTAATTTTTAATTTTTAATTTTTAATTTTTAATTTTTAATTTTTAATTTTTAATTTTTAATTTTTAATTTTTAATTTTTAATTTTTAATTTTTAATTTTTAATTTTTAATTTTTAATTTTTAATTTTTAATTTTTAATTTTTAATTTTTAATTTTTAATTTTTAATTTTTAATTTTTAATTTTTAATTTTTAATTTTTAATTTTTAATTTTTAATTTTTAATTTTTAATTTTTAATTTTTAATTTTTAATTTTTAATTTTTAATTTTTAATTTTTAATTTTTAATTTTTAATTTTTAATTTTTAATTTTTAATTTTTAATTTTTAATTTTTAATTTTTAATTTTTAATTTTTAATTTTTAATTTTTAATTTTTAATTTTTAATTTTTAATTTTTAATTTTTAATTTTTAATTTTTAATTTTTAATTTTTAATTTTTAATTTTTAATTTTTAATTTTTAATTTTTAATTTTTAATTTTTAATTTTTAATTTTTAATTTTTAATTTTTAATTTTTAATTTTTAATTTTTAATTTTTAATTTTTAATTTTTAATTTTTAATTTTTAATTTTTAATTTTTAATTTTTAATTTTTAATTTTTAATTTTTAATTTTTAATTTTTAATTTTTAATTTTTAATTTTTAATTTTTAATTTTTAATTTTTAATTTTTAATTTTTAATTTTTAATTTTTAATTTTTAATTTTTAATTTTTAATTTTTAATTTTTAATTTTTAATTTTTAATTTTTAATTTTTAATTTTTAATTTTTAATTTTTAATTTTTAATTTTTAATTTTTAATTTTTAATTTTTAATTTTTAATTTTTAATTTTTAATTTTTAATTTTTAATTTTTAATTTTTAATTTTTAATTTTTAATTTTTAATTTTTAATTTTTAATTTTTAATTTTTAATTTTTAATTTTTAATTTTTAATTTTTAATTTTTAATTTTTAATTTTTAATTTTTAATTTTTAATTTTTAATTTTTAATTTTTAATTTTTAATTTTTAATTTTTAATTTTTAATTTTTAATTTTTAATTTTTAATTTTTAATTTTTAATTTTTAATTTTTAATTTTTAATTTTTAATTTTTAATTTTTAATTTTTAATTTTTAATTTTTAATTTTTAATTTTTAATTTTTAATTTTTAATTTTTAATTTTTAATTTTTAATTTTTAATTTTTAATTTTTAATTTTTAATTTTTAATTTTTAATTTTTAATTTTTAATTTTTAATTTTTAATTTTTAATTTTTAATTTTTAATTTTTAATTTTTAATTTTTAATTTTTAATTTTTAATTTTTAATTTTTAATTTTTAATTTTTAATTTTTAATTTTTAATTTTTAATTTTTAATTTTTAATTTTTAATTTTTAATTTTTAATTTTTAATTTTTAATTTTTAATTTTTAATTTTTAATTTTTAATTTTTAATTTTTAATTTTTAATTTTTAATTTTTAATTTTTAATTTTTAATTTTTAATTTTTAATTTTTAATTTTTAATTTTTAATTTTTAATTTTTAATTTTTAATTTTTAATTTTTAATTTTTAATTTTTAATTTTTAATTTTTAATTTTTAATTTTTAATTTTTAATTTTTAATTTTTAATTTTTAATTTTTAATTTTTAATTTTTAATTTTTAATTTTTAATTTTTAATTTTTAATTTTTAATTTTTAATTTTTAATTTTTAATTTTTAATTTTTAATTTTTAATTTTTAATTTTTAATTTTTAATTTTTAATTTTTAATTTTTAATTTTTAATTTTTAATTTTTAATTTTTAATTTTTAATTTTTAATTTTTAATTTTTAATTTTTAATTTTTAATTTTTAATTTTTAATTTTTAATTTTTAATTTTTAATTTTTAATTTTTAATTTTTAATTTTTAATTTTTAATTTTTAATTTTTAATTTTTAATTTTTAATTTTTAATTTTTAATTTTTAATTTTTAATTTTTATTTTTAATTTTTAATTTTTAATTTTTAATTTTTAATTTTTAATTTTTAATTTTTAATTTTTAATTTTTAATTTTTAATTTTTAATTTTTAATTTTTAATTTTTAATTTTTAATTTTTAATTTTTAATTTTTAATTTTTAATTTTTAATTTTTAATTTTTTGTTTTTACTTTTAATTTTTAATTTTTAATTTTTAATTTTTAATTTTTAATTTTTAATTTTTAATTTTTAATTTTTAATTTTTAATTTTTAATTTTTAATTTTTAATTTTTAATTTTTAATTTTTAATTTTTAATTTTTAATTTTTAATTTTTAATTTTTAATTTTTAATTTTTAATTTTTAATTTTTAATTTTTAATTTTTAATTTTTAATTTTTAATTTTTAATTTTTAATTTTTAATTTTTAATTTTTAATTTTTAATTTTTAATTTTTAATTTTTAATTTTTAATATTTAATTTTTAATTTTTAATTTTTAATTTTTAATTTTTAATTTTTAATTTTTAATTTTTAATTTTTAATTTTTAATTTTTAATTTTTAATTTTTAATTTTTAATTTTTAATTTTTAATTTTTAATTTTTAATTTTTAATTTTTAATTTTTAATTTTTAATTTTTAATTTTTAATTTTTAATTTTTAATTTTTAATTTTTAATTTTTAATTTTTAATTTTTAATTTTTAATTTTTAATTTTTAATTTTTAATTTTTAATTTTTAATTTTTAATTTTTAATTTTTAATTTTTAATTTTTAATTTTTAATTTTTAATTTTTAATTTTTAATTTTTAATTTTTAATTTTTAATTTTTAATTTTTAATTTTTAATTTTTAATTTTTAATTTTTAATTTTTAATTTTTAATTTTTAATTTTTAATTTTTAATTTTTAATTTTTAATTTTTAATTTTTAATTTTTAATTTTTAATTTTTAATTTTTAATTTTTAATTTTTAATTTTTTATTTTTAATTTTTAATTTTTAATTTTTAATTTTTAATTTTTAATTTTTAATTTTTAATTTTTAATTTTTAATTTTTAATTTTTAATTTTTAATTTTTAATTTTTAATTTTTAATTTTTAATTTTTAATTTTTAATTTTTAATTTTTAATTTTTAATTTTTAATTTTTAATTTTTAATTTTTAATTTTTAATTTTTAATTTTTAATTTTTAATTTTTAATTTTTAATTTTTAATTTTTAATTTTTAATTTTTAATTTTAATTTTTAATTTTTAATTTTTAATTTTTAATTTTTAATTTTTAATTTTTAATTTTTAATTTTTAATTTTTAATTTTTAATTTTTAATTTTTAATTTTTAATTTTTAATTTTTAATTTTTAATTTTTAATTTTTAATTTTAATTTTTAATTTTTAATTTTTAATT
>OY821517.1:206440017-206441701 GCA_963682025.1 Cordilura impudica | reverse complement strand
CGTTTTCAACTCCACTCTTCATTAAAAATATATATAAATGTATGTAATTATCATTGTTGTAATTTTTACAAATTATAAATAATTAAATTTTGTGATTGTATTATTGTTTTTAGTTTCTCCTGAAGATGAACATCGAAGATGTTCGAAATATCGAAAATTTAATAAATATTTTTTAAAAATAAAACATTAATATTTGGATTTTTATTTTTAATTGATGACCTTGAGCCAAACAAAAAAAACTCCCATCAAAAATTAAAATTAAAAATTAAAAATTAAAAATTAAAAATTAAAAATTAAAAAATAAAAATTAAAAATTAAAAATTAAAAATTAAAAATTAAAAATTAAAAATTAAAAATTAAAAATTAAAAATTAAAAATTAAAAATTAAAAATTAAAAATTAAAAATTAAAAATTAAAAATTAAAAATTAAAAATTAAAAATTAAAAATTAAAAATTAAAAATTGAAAATTAAAAAATAAAAATTAAAAATTAAAAATTAGAAATTAAAAATGAAAAATTAAATATTAAAAATTAAAAATCAAAAATTAAAAACTAAAAATTAAAAATTAAAAATTAAAAATTAAAAATTAAAAATTAAAAATTAAAAATTAAAAATTAAAAATTATTAATTAAAAATTAAAATTAAAAATTAAATATTAAAAATTAAAAATTAAAAATTAAAAAATTAAAAATTTAAAATTAAAAATTAGAAATTAAAAATTAAAAATTAAAAATTAAAAATTGAAAATTAAAAATTAAAAATAAAAACTTCAAAATTAAAAATTAAAAATTAAAAATTAAAAATTGAAAATTAAAAATTAAAAATTAAAAATTAAAAATTAAAAATTAAATATTAAAAATTAAAAATTAAAAATTAAAAATTAAAAATTAAAAATTAAAAATTAAAAATTAAAAATTAAAAATTAAAAATTAAAAATTAAAAATTAAAAATTAAAAATTAAAAATTAAAAATTAAAAATTAAAAATTTAAAATTAGAAATTAAAAATTAAAAATTAAAAATTAAAAATTTAAATTTAAAAATTAAAAATTAAAAATTCAAAAGTAAAAATTAAATATTAAAAATTAAAAATAAAAAGTTAAAAATTAAAAATTAAAAATCAAAAATTAAAAATTAAAAATTTAAAAATTAAAAATTCAAAATTCAAAATTCAAAATTAAAAATTAAAAATTAAAAATTAAAAATTAAAAATTAAAAATTAAAAATTAAAAATTAAAAATTAAAAATTATAAATTAAAAATTAAAAATTAAAAATTAAAAATTAAAAATTAAAAATTAAAAATTAAAAATTAAAAATTAAAAATTAAAAATTAAAAATTAAAAATTAAAAATTAAAAATTAAAAATTAAAAATTAAAAATTAAAAATTAAAAATAAAAAATTAAAAATTTAAAATTAAATATTAAAAATAAAAAATTAAAAATTAAAAATTAAAAATTAAAAATTAAAAATTAAAAATTAAAAATTAAAAATTAAAAATTAAAAATTAAAAATTAAAAATTAAAAATTAAAAATTAAAAATAAAATTAAAAATTAAAAATTAAAAATTCAAAATTCAAAATTCAAAATTCAAAATTCAAAATTAAAAATTAAAAATTAAAAATTAAAAATTAAAAATTAAAAATTAATAATTAAAAACTAAAAATTAATAATTAAAAAGTAAAA
>OY821517.1:206317517-206435017 GCA_963682025.1 Cordilura impudica | reverse complement strand
TTAAAAATTAAAAATTAAAAATTAGAAACTAAAAATTAAAAATTAAAAATTAAAAATTAAAAATTAAAAATTAAAAATTAAAAATTAAAAATTAAAAATTAAAAATTAAAAATTAAAAATTAAAAATTAAAAATTAAAAATTAAAAATTAAAAATTAAAAATTAAAAATTAAAAATTAAAAATTAAAAATTAAAAATTAAAAATTAAAAATTAAAAATTAAAAATTAAAAATTAAAAATTAAAAATTAAAAATTAAAAATTAAAAATTAAAAATTAAAAATTAAAAATTAAAAATTAAAAATTAAAAATTAAAAATTAAAAATTAAAAATTAAAAATTAAAAATTAAAAATTAAAAATTAAAAATTAAAAATTAAAAATTAAAAATTAAAAATTAAAAATTAAAAATTAAAAATTAATAATTAAAAAGTAATAATTAAAAATTAAAAATAAAAAATAAAAAATTTAAAATTTAAAAATTAAAAATTAAGAATTAAAAATTAAAAATTAAAAATTAAAAATTAAAAATTAAAAATTAAAAATTAAAAATTAAAAATTAAAAATTAAAAATTAAAAATTAAAAATTAAAAATTAAAAATTAAAAATTAAAAATTAAAAATTAAAAATTAAAAATTAAAAATTAAAAATTAAAAATTAAAAATTAAAAATTAAAAATTAAAAATTAAAAATTAAAAATTAAAAATTAAAAATTAAAAATTAAAAATTAAAACATTAAGAACATCAGGCGAGATCAGCTTTCGACAATCTCTTTGTTCGACCTGTCTTCTGACCACTCTCCCACTATTTTAACAATGCTGAATGGTCAAACCATCGCAAAACCTTTCTGTTTTCCTAATAGACATAATAACTGGCTCAAATACAGAAAGTATATAAGCTCCCACTTACCTCACAATATTTCACTTATATCCGATGATGAAATACAAGATACTGTAAACGTATTCTCTGAAATAATATCAACGGCAGTAAAAGTAGCTACTCCGCTTAAAAGCTACGTCGACATTAAAAATAATAAATATTCAACAACCATCGAAAATCTTATAAAAGAAAAGAGAAATCTTAGAAGGCAATGGCAACTATACCGCTCTCCTACCTTGAAAAGACAACTTAACCGCTGTCAAAGGACCCTTCATAGTGCTCTTTTGGAAAACAAACAGTCAGCTCTGAAGTCATATCTAGAAGATCTAGATCCAACAAAATCCACGGACTATAGTCTTTGGAAATCCACAAAAAAACTTAAAAACCCAACTAGCTACGAATCTGCTATTCGTTATAGCGATGGTAATTGGGCTAGGTCCCATAAGATAAACCGAAGTTTTTGCCGATCACCTAGAAAGAGTGTTCACACCTAATATTTCCAGCTCTGACATAACTTTACCAACTATTGAAGACCTGGTTGTTTCACCAATGAAAATTCGATTCTCGTCCTTAACTCCAGCAATTAAAAAACTGAAAACAAAAAAATCCCCGGGCATGGACAAAATTTCAGGAAAAATTATTTGTGAGCTACCAACATCTGCCCTTAAGCTAGTTTTATTCATTTTCAATTCCATCTTGCGAACTGGATTCTACCCTAAATCATGGAAAATATCAGAAATAATTATGATACATAAGCCAGGTAAGGACGCTAGCCAAGTCTCATCCTATCGCCCGATAAGCTTACTCTCAATTTTATCCAAGCTTTTTGAGAAAGTATTTTTGAATGCTCTGACCCCACATTTAAACGATTGCCACATCATTCCAATGCATCAGTTTGGATTTCGAAAGGATCACGGTACTATAGAACAGGTCCATCGCATAGTTACTCTTATCAGAAAGGCTTTCGAAGACAAACTCTTTTGCTCCTCACTCTTCATAGACATTTCCCAAGCCTTTGACAAGGTCTGGCATGATGGGCTATTATATAAAATAAGCTCCCTGTTACCCCAAAACACCCACAAGTTACTGCGAAACTACCTCCTATACCGGTCATTTGTAGTAAAGTACAAAGATCACATCTCAGACTCACGAAAAATTACAGCTGGAGTTCCCCAAGGCAGTATACTAGGTCCTCTCATGTATATACTTTATACTTCGGATATGCCCACAAATAACCTGATTCACACGTCAACTTTTGCAGACGATACAGCGTTTATAAGCGTACATAAAAATCCAGCAATTGCTTCAAGTTATTTACAGGCTCATATTAAAGAACTCGAAAAATGGGTCAACAAATGGAAAATAAAAGTAAATCCATCTAAGTGCGCACATGTTACCTTCACCTTGAGAATGGGTAACTGTCCCAAACTGAAGATAAATAACATAGATATACCCGAACAAAATAATATAAAATATCTTGGTATACACCTCGATCGTCGCCTTACCTGGTCAAAACACATAGAATCCAAATGCACACAACTTAAACTTAAAACATCACAGTGGCTCCTTTGTCCTCACTCCGATCTCAATCTAAGCTACAAGGTTCTACTCTACAAAGCTATTATTAAGCCAATATGGACGTATGGAATCCAACTATGGGGAACATCATTCGTAACGCAAATATTCATAAGAACCTTTATAAAAAAAAAAAAATTTTTTTAATTTTCAATTTTTAATTTTCAATTTTTAATTTTTAATTTTTAATTATTAATTTTTAATAATTAATTTTTAATTTTTAATTTTTTATTTTTAATTTTTAATTTTCAATTTTTAATTTTTAATTTTTAATTATTAATTTTTAATAATTAATTTTTAATTTTTAATTTTTTATTTTTAATTTTTAATTTTTAATTTTTAATTTTTAATTTTTAATTTTTAATTTTTAATTTTTAATTTTTAATTTTTACTTTTTAATTTTTAATTTTTAATTTTTAATTTTTAATTTTTAATTTTTAATTTTTAATTTTTAATTTTTAATTTTTAATTTTTAATTTTTAATTTTTAATTTTTAATTTTTATTTTTAATTTTTAATTTTTAATTTTTAATTTTTAATTTTTAATTTTTAATTTTTAATTTTTAATTTTTAATTTTTAATTTTTAATTTTTAATTTTTAATTTTCAATTTTTAATTTTTAATTTTTAATTTTTAATTCTTAATTTTTAATTTTTAATTTTTAATTTTTAATTTTTAATTTTTAATTTTTAATTTTTAGTTTTTGATTTTTAATTTATAATTTTTAATTTTTAATTTTTAATTTTTAATTTTTAATTTTTAATTTTTAATTTTTAATTTTTAATTTTTAATTTTTAATTTTTAATTTTTAATTTTTAATTTTTAATTTTTAATTTTTAATTTTTAATTTTTAATTTTTAATTTTTAATTTTTAATTTTTAATTTTTAATTTTTAATTTTTAATTTTTAATTTTTAATTTTTAATTTTTAATTTTTGATCTTTAATTTTTAATTTTTAATTTTTAATTTTTAATTTGTAATTTGTAATTTGTAATTTGTAATTTTTAATTTTTAATTTTTAATTTTTAATTTTTAATTTTTAATTTTTAATTTTTAATTTTTAATTTTTAATTTTTAATTTTTAATTTTTAATTTTTAATTTTTAATTTTTAATTTTTAATTTTTAATTTTTAATTTTTAATTTTTAATTTTTAATTTTAAATTTTTAATTTTTAATTTTTAATTTTTAATTTTTAATTTTTAATTTTTAATTTTTAATTTTTAATTTTTAATTTTTAATTTTTAATTTTTAATTTTTAATTTTTAATTTTTAATTTTTAATTTTTAATTTTTAATTTTTAATTTTTAAATTTTAATTTTTAATTTTTAATTTTTAATTTTTAATTTTTAATTTTTAATTTTTAATTTTTAATTTTTAATTTTTAATTTTTAATTTTTAATTTTTAATTTTTAATTTTTAATTTTTAATTTTTATTTTTTAATTTTTAATTTTTAATTTTTAATTTTCAATTTTTAATTTTTAATTTTTAATTCTTAATTTTTAATTTTTAATTTTTAATTTTTAATTTTTAATTTTTAGTTTTTGATTTTTAATTTATAATTTTTAATTTTTAATTTTTAATTTTTAATTTTTAATTTTTAATTTTTAATTTTTAATTTTTAATTTTTAATTTTTAATTTTTAATTTTTAATTTTTAATTTTTAATTTTTAATTTTTAATTTTTAATTTTTAATTTTTAATTTTTAATTTTTAATTTTTAATTTTTAATTTTTAATTTTAATTTTAATTTTTTTTAATTTTTAATTTTTAATTTTTAATTTTTAATTTTTAATTTTTAATTTTTAATATTTAATTTTTAATTTTTAATTTTTAATTTTTAATTTTTAATTTTTAATTTTTAATTTTTAATTTTTAATTTTTAAATTTAGATTTTTAATTTTTAATTTTTAATTTTTAATTTTTAATTTTTAATTTTTAATTTTTAATTTTTAATTTTTAATTTTTAATTTTTAATTTTTAATTTTTAATTTTTAATTTTTAATTTTTAATTTTTAATTTTTAATTTTTAATTTTTAATTTTTAATTTTTAATTTTTAATTTTTAATTTTTAATTTTTAATTTTTAATTTTTAATTTTTAACTTTTAATTTTTAATTTTTAATTTTTTATTTTTAATTTTTAATTTTTAATTTTTAATTTTTAATTTTTAATTTTTAATTTTTAATTTTTAATTTTTAATTTTTAATTTTTAATTTTTAATTTTTAATTTTTAACTTTTAATTTTTAATTTTTAATTTTTAATTTTTAATTATTAATTTTTAGTTTTTAATTTTAAATTTTAATTTTTAATTTTTAATTTTTAATTTTTAATTTTTAATTTTTAATTTTTAATTTTTAATTTTTAATTTTTAATTTTTAATTTTTAATTTTTAATTTTTAATTTTTAATTTTTAATTTTTAATTTTTAATTTTTAATTTTTAATTTTTAATTTTTAATTTTTAATTTTTAATTTTTAATTTTTAATTTTTAATTTTTAATTTTTAATTTTTAATTTTTAGTTTTTAATTTTTAATTTTTAATTTTTAATTTTTAATTTTTAATTTTTAATTTTTAATTTTTAATTTTTAATTTTTAATTTTTAATTTTTAATTTTTAAATTTTAATTTTTAATTTTTAATTTTTAATTTTTAATTTTAATTTTTAATTTTTAATATTTAATTTTTAATTTTTAATTTTTAATTTTTAATTTTTAATTTTTAATTTTTAATTTTTAATTTTTAATTTTTAATTTTTAATTTTTAATTTTTAATTTTTAATTTTTAATTATTAATTATTAATTTTTAATTTTTAATTTTTAATTTTTAATTTTTAATTTTTAACTTTTAATATTTAATTTTTAATTTTTAATTTTTAATTTTTAATTTTTAATTTTTAATTTTTAATCTTTAATTTTTAATTTTTAATTTTTAATTTTTAGTTTTAAATTTTTAATTTTTAATTTTTAAATTTTAATTTTTAATTTTTAATTAAAAATTTTTAATTTGTAATTTTTAATTTTTAATTTTTAATTTTTAATTTGATTCTTTAATTTTTAATTTTTAATTTTTAATTTTTAATTTTTAATTTTTAATTTTTAATTTTTAATTTTTAATTTTTAATTTTTAATTTTTAATTTTTAATTTTTAATTTTTAATTTTTAATTTTTAATTTTTAATTTTTAATTTTTAATTTTTAATTTTTAATTTTTAATTTTTAATTTTTAATTTTTAATTTTTAATTTTTAATTTTTAATTTTTAATTTTTAATTTTTAATTTTTAATTTTTAATTTTTAATTTTTAATTTTTAAATTTTAATTTTTAATTTTTAATTTTTAATTTTTAATTTTTAATTTTTAATTTTTAATTTTTAATTTTTAATTTTTAATTTTTAATTTTTAATTTTTAATTTTTAATTTTTAATTTTTAATTTTTAATTTTTAATTTTTAATTTTTAATTTTTAATTTTTAATTTTTAATTTTTAATTTTTAATTTTTAATTTTTAATTTTTAATTTTTAATTTTTAATTTTTAATTTTTAATTTTAAATTTTTAATTTTTAATTTTTAATTTTTAAATTTTAATTTTTAATTTTTAATTAAAAATTTTTAATTTGTAATTTTTAATTTGTAATTTTTAATTTTTAATTTTTAATTTGATTCTTTAATTTTTAATTTTTAATTTTTAATTTTTAATTTTTAATTTTTAATTTTTAATTTTTAATTTTTAATTTTAATTTTTAATTTTTAATTTTTAATTTTTAATTTTTAATTTTTAACTTTTAATTTTTAATTTTGAATTTTGAATTTTGAAGTTTGAATTTTGATTTTTGAATTTTGAATTTTGAATTTTTAAGTTTTATTATTTAAGTTTTAATTATTATTTTCTAATTTTTCGTTATTCATTTTTTATCTTTCATTACTCATTTTTCAATCTTAGTTTTTCATTTTCCATTTTCCATTTTCAGTTTTCCATTTGTTTTTAATTTTTAATTTTAAATTTTTAATTTTTAATTTTTAATTTTTAATTTTTAATTTTTAATTTTTAATTTTTAATTTTTAATTTTTAAATTTTAATTTTTAATTTTTAATTAAAAATTTTTAATTTGTAATTTTTAATTTGATTCTTTAATTTTTAATTTTTAATTTTAAATTTTTAATTTTTAATTTGTATTTTGTAATTTGTAATTTGTAATTTGTAATTTTTAATTTTTAATTTTTATTTTTAATTTTTAACTTTTAATTTTGAATTTTTAAGTTTTATTATTTAAGTTTTAATTATTATTTTCTAATTTTTCATTATTCATTTTTTATCTTTCATTACTCATTTTTCAATCTTAATTTTTCATTTTCCATTTTTCAGTTTTCAATTTTTATTTTAATTTTTGCATTTTTCAATGTTCATTTTCAATTTTTCAATTTTCATTTTTCAATTTTCATTTTACATGTTTCCATTCCATTTTTTAAATTTCATTTTCCATTTTCATTTTTTAATTTTCAATTTTAAATTTCATTATTTTTTTCCACTTTCCATTTTTAATTTTTTATTTTTAATTTTCCATTTTTCATTTTTAATTTTTAATTTTTCAATTTTCATTTTCCATTTTCCATTTTTCATTTTCCGTTTTTAATTTTTCATTTTTCAATTTTCATTTTCCAATTGCCATTTTTCATTTTTCAATTTTCAATTTTCATTTTCCATTTTTCAGTTTTTATTTTCCTTTTTCCATTTTTCATTTCTCATTTTCCATTAATCATTTTCCATTTTCCGTTTTTCATTTTTCAATTTTATTTTCCATTTTCCATTTTAAATTTTTCAATTTTCATTTTCCATTTTTCAATTTTCTTTTTCCATTTTCCATTCTTCATTTTTCAATTTTCCATTTTTCAATTCTCATTTTCCATTTTGCATCTTCCATTTTTTAATTTTCTTTTTCCATTTTCCATTTTTCAATTTTCATTTTCCATTTTACATTTTTTACTTTTAAATTTTAAATTTTCATTTTCCATTTTCCATTTTTCAATTTTCATTTTCCATTTTTAATTTTCCATTTTTCATTTTCCATTTTTAATTTTTCAATTTTCATTTTCCATTTTTCAATTTTCATTTTCCATTTTCCATTTTTCAATTTTCTATTTTCCATTTTTAAATTCTCATTTTCCATTTTGCATCTTCCATTTTCCATTTTTTAATTTTAATTTTCCATTTTTCTTTTTCCATTTTTTCAATTTTCAATTTCCATATTACATTTTTCATTTTTAAATTTTAAAGTTTCATTTTCCATTTTCCATTTTCGATTTTTCATTTTCAATTTTCATTTTTTATTTTTCATTTTCCATTTTTAATTTTTCAATTTTCATTTTCCATTTTCCATTTTTCAATTCTCATTTTCCATTTTGCATTTTCCATTTTTCATTTTTCATTTTCCATTTTTCATTTGCCATTTTCCATTTTTAATTTTTCAATTTTCATTTTCCATTTTCGGTTTTCCAATTTGCATTTTCCATTTTTCAATTTTCATTTTCCATTTCCCATTTTCCATTTCCCATTTTCCATTTTGCGTTTGCCATTTTCAATTTTTCATTTTTCAATTTTCATTTTCCATTTTCCATTTTTAATTTTTCAATTTTAATATGCATTTATCAATTTTCATTTTCCATTTTCCATTGTGCATTTTCCATTTTTCAATTTTCATTTTCCATTTTCCATTTTTCAATTTTAATTTTCCACTTTCCATTTTTCATTTTTAATTTTTCAATTTTCAATTTCCGTTTTCCATTAGTCATTTTTAATTTTTCAATTTTAATTTTTAATTTTTCAATTTTTATTTTTCATTTTCCAATTTTCAATTTTCATTTTCCATTTTCCATTTATCATTTTTAATTTTTCAATTTCCATTTTCCATTAGTCATTTGCCATTTTTCATTTTTCAATTTTCATTTTCCATTTTTCAATTTCATTTTCCATTTTCATTTTCTATTTTCCATTTGTCATTTTTAATTTTTCTTTTTCCATTTTTCAATTTTCTTTTTTCATTTTCCATTTCTCATTTTCTATTCTCCATTTTTCATTTTCTATTTTTCATTTTCCACTTTCCGTTTTTCATTTTTCATTTTCCATTCTCCATTATCCATTTTCATTTTCCATTTTTTTTTTTCATTTTCATTTTTTCTTTCATATTGGCGATTTTTTTTATTATAACGTGATAACGATAAAAAAATATGTGGCAATATGGTATTGTTAATATATGTATATGCATAATTTTTTGTGGCATTTTTTTATGTTCTTGTACAATTATTATGTTCAACCAGTAAACTGTTACAACAAACACACTGGGATTTATGTTTTTTTTTAGAGGTATCTATATATTTTTGCTCGTATCTAATCACAGTGATGCCCGATTTAGCCCACTTTCAATACCAACCTGCTGGGAATTATGGCAAATAATATTATTGTAACCTTATCCAGCCAGATGGCTTTTTTTGTGAATGAGCGTGATTTCAACAGACAGACGGACATCGCTATATCGACTCGAGCTGTGATAAGGATCAAGAATATATATACTTTATGGGGTCGGAAATTAGTTTTTCGATGCGTTACAAACGGAATGACAAACCTATATATACCCTCTGCCACCGACGTGTGGAGGGTATAATAAACTAATTGAGAAGTACAATTCATCATTACGTTGTATTATAATTTATTTTACTGCTAGCTAGTAAAAAAAAGTGATCGTATCATTCTGAACGAAATAGAATTGAAATTGTGTGCAGATTTGTTTTACTTAAAAAACCTGTTTCTACAGATAGTGAATAATTTCCTAGTAAGCATTTTATGCAATAAATGATCATGTGGAGTCTTTTTTGACTCCTCTATGCAATTAAAACAGTCATAAATGCGCTCTTTTGCTGATCACAAAATATTCTTTTGTCGGGAGAAAATATTACCTTACCCCTGACTCTTCTTGAGAGTCTTTTTTATCCGATTTTCTGTCAGCTTCGACTGATTTTTGAGTCGTATTTAATGTAATTTTTCTATAAATCACTTTTTAAGCGTAAGCAAAACTCATTGTTTAGTCTTTTTCTAATAGCGCATGTGGTTAATCAGTTTTTAATCATCAAAAGTGCTCGAAGAAGACACAGTAAGGTGATTTTTGTTGAAACAATCTTCGAAATGATGACTGGGATATCGTATATTTTTGTTTACACAGATACATATCCATAGTGGCAGCAATAAGCCGAACTCTAATCGGCTCAGTGTTGCCATTTTAGCATTTTAGATTTAGCAACTTTTTTTGTCGTTTGGCATCCAAAATTTATGAAAAGATGCTAGATGCTAACTTAGCATCTTTTATTAATAAAAAGTTGCTTTTAGCATCTTTTTTTTTTGATTTTTTTCATTATTTTTTAATATAAAATTTAAATTTTAATGGTATTGATATGTTTTAATTTCTCAAAGTTTAATACGGAATTTTGTGTATTACTTTTTTCACCACTCTGCTCGTTTCTTTCAACAAATATAACAAAACATTTTGAAATAGAAGAATGTAAACACCAACAACAGTTTTTAATGAATTAAAAAGTCGATTGCCAAAAAATATTGTATTAAAAAATGCCAAAATTTTCAATACAAAATACATTAAACCGGGTAAAGGAACCGATAGCCAATATATTTAGAAGATATATTGGGATACAACACTGAACACAACCTCTTTATGGATTGAAGTTAACAAAAATTCTATGGGCGAAAATCCATTTAAAGAGTTATCAATATTTGTACTGTCTTTATTAGTTTTGTCTTTCTCAAAAGCCGAAGTTGAACGTTTGTTTAGTTTAATGGCGTTAGTTAAAAGCAAATTTTGAACAGAATAAAATCGGAGTTGTTATGTTCTGTAAAACTTATATAAATGAAGGTTTGAAATTGAAAATGGGTACTGTTACACTTACAATATACCGAGCGATGTCGTTGATAAAAGTCGATCGTCAGGAAAATATCAGAGCCAAGAAGAACTTGAAAATGAAGACATCACAGATATATTAGATTCCATAAACCAATTATCGTAATATAATCGTATCTTTTGGTAATGTAAATTCTGTTATATTTGAAATTAAAAAAAACCCTATAAAATTAAAAATATTTAATTTAAAATTAAAAAACTCAATTTGATGTTAAAAAAATTACAGATGAAATCCAAAATAATTTTTATCAAAATTTAAAAAATATAAATCGAAACTTATATTTTATATTAATTTTTCGATTTAAAAACCAAAGAATTTATTAATAAGTATTTAATTTTTCAATATAAAGGTAATGAAATTTGAAAAAAAAAAATTTTGCATCTTTTTTTTGACTCCAGTACATTTTAGCATCTTTTTTTTTGCAATTTAGCATCTTTACAATTTCAAATTATGACAACACTGAATCGGCTTCTTATATGTGTAGAGCCGAACGGAAACGAAAATACTCACCAAAGAGTAAAAGTAAGCTACAATTTAATTTATTCCAGCGATGCCAACTATTTATAATCAAAATGCGCACAAAAAGCACCAAAGCGCTAAATATTAACAAAACAAATAGCGCTAAAAATATTAATTAGTATATAAGCTTTTTTATTAATAAAAAAAAAAATCAAGTGAGTCCGATCACAGGGGATATATGTAAACATCAAGTAATTAAAGATTTTTTGTCACTTTTTTAAAATAAAACAGAAAGCGCCATCTATTTATCACTTATAGCAAACAACGGCAGGGACTCTGGTTATTCTTGTGGGGTTGTTGAATTATGTATATGTTATACGTTTATATTGTGAAAATTTTGTCGTTTTACAGCAAAGGGTTGTTGAATTAGCTGAAACAATTTTATATTATAATTTTTTTACCAATACAATCATAAGACACATAGATTTATCTTGCTCACAGCGTAACATGTTACCTCACATGCTTTTGTATTGTGAAATAGAAATTTACACATCAAAAACATACAGCTAATTTGTGCCTTTGAGATGGGTTTTTATTAATATACTATTTTTGTACACATAAAGTAGAATAAAAAATTCGATTTAAAATTGTATATTTTCGAATAAAATATTATCATTTTCATTTTCAGGCCCTAAAACCGTTTACATATAAAATATCGACTTTCTGTATGTTTCATTTTAATTGATTTTTGCGCAGGTATTTTGTAGGTATTTTAAAATCCGAACAACATGATATTTTAATTTTTAAACCATATTTTACATGAATTAGTGAGTTAGCCTGTATTTAGACACATTCCGCTTCTTATTTTGGTTTTAAAAAAATTCATTACGCTAAAAGATCTCTCCACCTCTGCATTTGAATATGGAAATGATAATATATTAACAGCAAAAGTTGATAACTTAAAAAATGTATTTTTATTTACTGAAGTTTTGAAGTTATGTACTTCAATCCAAAATAAATCTGTTCTATCTTTTTTTTTTCCATTCAACAAACTTCAAATTGCTAAGACAGTTTTCTATTCTATCTCCTTTTTGTCATTTATAAATTCTTTTATAGATGTAATGACATCTTCGTTGTTGTTCGTAAAAATATTTTCGACACCAAATAATGATATATTTTTTATACATTCTAAAATTAGAAGGCATTTTTGCTCTTATTTCAAAAATAAGAGCTCTGGTCAATTGTATAGATTGTGCTTAATTAATTCCTTTTTAACTTTTTCAATATTGTTATCAAAGCAGGATCCTTTAAAACTGTAGCCAAGATAACTGTTCAAATATGAACACGATTAGATAATTATACTAGAATGGTACTTCGTACGAGTAGTTGCAATAATCACAAATAATTCTTTATATATCTCTGGGTATTTTTGTGGAAAAATCCCACAATTAAGTATAGGTAATATAATCTCAAATCACTAAATTTCTTGGTTAAGGAAAATTCCATAATTAAAATATAAGTAGTTAAGTAATGACATCTGGCAAACAATAACAATATTCATTAAGTAAAAAATCAATATCACCTAAATAATCATATCAATCAGTTGGTTTAGTAATTATATTTGTTAACACTTGTAGTAGTCGATATAAATCATTAAAAAGCTTGGTGTGGTCTGCATTTTGAGCTTCAAAAGTCAGATTTCCATTTGGACTTCAGCTAAAATTGTAGCTAAGTACGTTATATAAACAAATTTTTTTTGATCGTTGTACATATCCTTCAAAAGCGACGTTTCACAGGATCACATTAAAATACTTTTTTAATTCCAACCACATTTCCAAATTTATTTTTATAGCTCGTTCAATCGAGAATCGAGAGCCATCTGGTTAGTGCTACCATGGGTATTTTTTTTGCATAACAGAATCATTGTTTATTAATTTGTAAATTTTATTGTATAATTTTTGTCTGACAGACGAATTTGAAAACCAATTGTGTGTCTCTTTCACCAAAAAGTTTATAGCCGGTGAAAAATTTTTCTCAGCGGCCGCACTAACTGCCAGTTGTAAGTGGCAAACGCATCTTATTAAGATTAGTTTTTTTAAGTCATATTTTTCTAATTTTTTTAAAGAGGCCGTTGTTTACACCGATCATTACCGTAGCATTCTCTGTGGCAATAGGCAGAAGTTATTTTAAATCCAAACTATACAAATCAGTAAGTCGCTCCTAACCATTTAAAATGTCGTCTGCTTTTCCTATTAAGCCTAAAAAGGTCGTTATAAATTCAGCTTGTTTTTAGCTATAGTTGCATACAACTACACCTAAGAGCTTTTCCACTGAAACATTAGTCCCTTTAAAAAATTAAGAAAAATCAGTATATCAATGTAAAAAAAAGACTAAAACTGGAATCGCCTAAATCTTCTAGACGGCTTTCTATGAAGTGAGACGCGAAAACGTTGTTAATAATGTTGGTCAATAAACACACAATGCTTTTGTATCATCTTTTTTAATTTTTAATGGTGTGATCCACTTTTATAAAGACGGGTCGGATTCCCAAGCTTTTCTATATTTTTGTACATATCGTTCCATCTAAAATTAGTTCGTGTTATTTTAATTCCAAGGAATAAAGTTTTTATTTATCTTTACAACCCTACAAGAACAGTGACGGTCATTTGACCGGTGATATGGCCGTCACTACTGACTGAAGTGTCGGTCATCGCGTAGAACAAAGTTTCTATCATTTTATTAAGGCAAATATGCCAAAACTGACCGAAACTTTTGTGTACATGTGATTTTGCATCTTACTCAAACCCATGAAAGTATGTAAACCATATAATATATATCTGAACTGCTCACTCTACCGCTGTTTAGTAGTCAACGATGATAGATATATATATCATCGTTGACCGGTCACATTTGATGATATACATCATCGTTGACCGGTCATACTTGATTATAATGAAACACGACATTTTTTATTTATTTATTTATTTATTTATTGTATTAAAAATCAAATTAATAATTAAAAATAAACATTAAATATTAAAAACACATATAACTAATTCCGAAACGTGGTGATAACTTTGAGATAATGTTGAAACAGGACAATGGGCTTAACTTAAAACAGATATTTAAACAACTTTGCTGACTTTTCACTCGAAACATCCTTAAACTCAATAGAAATTTCCGGTAATGGGCCTTAGTGCAATCAGTAGTTTCTTAAAGAAAACAATTTATTATAACACTTACATATATATCAACAATTTATATTAAAGCTTACCTTTTGAGTGTTGTGAATTAATAATTTCGGCCAAACCTGATACAATTCATTTGAAAAATTGATGAGTAAATGATATATCCATTCAAATACCTTTGTTTGTACAGAACGGTGTGTGAGATATTGTGATAATACCTCCATAAATCAATTTGTTCAATATTCTGAGATCTTTGTTCTTTTGAAGAAACTAATTTCATTTCATATTATCAACATCATATTCCAGACACTGTATTCCAGAATGGCATAAATTAAAACATTCAAATATTAAAACAAACTCCCATATCCATGTTATGGCAACAGACTGAAAGATAGATATAAGGATTAGTGTAAAATGCTGCAAGGAAGATTTACTTTGTTTCTAGCTACAATTTTTAATAAAATGTCAGTGCATTACCTTAATAAGTTCATTTGGTGATTGCGCATGTATTAACAATATATTTATAGTGTCTTCCATGCGCACTTAACTGGATTCATTACGAATCGATTTAATAAACTGTGTCAGCGTTGTTTCACACAATTATATTTCTTGTGTATTATCTTCCAGCATCATAAAAAGTCCATCAATAATATCAAATAGATAACCATATTATTTTCTGGTACAGCATTCACAATCGATATCCAGGATATAACATATTGTCGCACAATATAATTCTTTACGCAAATGCGTTTCCTAAGAGGTATAAAAGTTCTAGATTGAAAGTTTGTGAAGATTCTACAGCAATATCTTTAATTTAACGATCCAACAGGAATAGGCCACATGCGAGCAAAAAATAAATTGTGGAAGGGTATAATGGAGGGACGTGCCACCACAATTGAGAATGGCACTAACGAATTCACTGACATATTTTGAAGAATCTTAAAGAAACAACAAAAATTAACTTGAACTTTTAATTTAATTAATTACTTACCTTTCCTAAACCTTAACAAAAACAAATCTACAACAGCAACAATGACAGTCATATGTTTTTAAACAGAAAAAAACTGCAAGTGTGTTAGTACAAAAATTGTTTATGTGTTAGTTTCAGTCATTCATTTCTTGTAGGGAAATTACTTGCACAAGAAAAAAATCGTTAAAACTTTTTCCATTGAAAAACTTCAAAAGAGCAGTTGCAAAAAATGTTATTATAAAAGTAAATACGATTTTCTTTAAAATGAACAGTTGTGTTAAAAAGGCCCTAAAAGCGCCAAACTAAAAAACAAAAAGCGCCAACGTAGCGCATTTTTGAAAAACGGCGCTGATGGTAAAAAATGCTACTTTTGGGTAGATGAAAAGCGCTAAATATAGCGTGAAATATGCTAAATTGGCATCGCTGATTTAGTGTTATGAAAGCTTTTGAAGGAAGTGGATGTATGTCGCATTGTCTTGTGAAATCTTACATTGTTTTTTAATAGGTAACAGTAATGCCAGTAGATTTTTTTAGAAATCTCTACGCTAATGAAAACAATCCCTTTTTTCCCTACACCCACTTTTTTCCCTACACTACTTTTTTAAATTTTTCAAAAAATAAAATTAAAAAATAAAAATAAAATATCAAAATAAAATTTTATTAATTTGTAAATTTTAAATTTCACTAATGCAAAAATAACATAAAAACGAAGAAAAATAATAAGATAAGAATACCATAAGAATTACATAAAAACAACATAAAAACCAACAGATTTTATTACAATTCTGTATAATTCATCTTTTATATGGCTAGATGTGCATTTATAATTTACAAAATTAATTAAAATGGCTTGCAAATGGGATCTTATAACGCAAACAGAATTTTGGTTCTAGGATTTAAAAGATATTTTTTTAAGACATTGGTTATTAGCATGCATACTAAGATCTGATTTATCGCAATTAAATATTTTTTTCAAGCCTTGCATCTGCATTTAAAGTCGTCATCTTTGATTAAATTTTAAAGTCGTCATCTTTGACCTGTTCCATCCAATTAGCTTCGTCTTTCAACTAACTTGAGTAAAATCTTTGTTTTCTGTATTTCTTTGATGTGTTTTCAGCATCATCGAAAAACGAATCGGGCATATACTAAAATTAATTATGTTTAAATTTATAATATTTGAATGTTCTTTTTATTTACAAACTTACTTAATAAAATCGAAGAGATCTACAAAGATGGCGTACTTATGTATAAAAAGATTCACAAAACAAGTAAACTGCACAAAAAAATGTTTTTTTAACTTGTCATTGTTATTAAAGAAGCCACATATTTACTTCCTCCATATTATAGAGTTATTACCAGACTTGAAAAAGGTATATATATTTAATTTTAAAGTTTAAAATTGAAAAATATATTATATTAAGTTGTTAAAATAAAAAAATTTGCAAAAAATCCCTAAAATTCGACAAAAGTAAGAAATCTTTTGCATGAAACACACACATAGACGCAAATTCATTTCTCGATGCGTTACAAACGGAATGACAAACTGATGTAATAAGATCTGAAAAATAAAACTGATTAACGCTAGTGCTTTTAAAATATAAGACACGGACAAGTATTCCGAAAAAGATCCGAAATTAAAAAATTTATTTTGTTTACTGGCTTTTATTGACTTTAAAATTGTTAAATGTAAATATTGAAAATTCAGAGTATTTGTTGTAATAATTTAGTAATAAGTTGATCAAATTGTTTACATTTTCAAGTGTTTTATTTACATTTGTTACAAATGGTGCAATAAAACCTAGGTGGAGGGTATCAAAGATTCGGCATAGCCGAATTTAACACTCTTACTTGTTAATTTTAAATTTTTGATTTTTAATTTTTAATTTTTAATTTTTAGTTTTTAATTTTTAATTTTTAATTTTTAATTTTTAATTTTTAATTTTTAGTTTTTAATTTTTAATTTTTAATTTTTAATTTTTAATTTTTAATATGTAATTTTTAATTTTTAATTTTGAATTTTTAATTTTTTGATTTTTAATTTTTAGTTTTTAATTTTTAATTTTTAACTTTTAATTTTAAATATTTAATTTTTAATTTTTAATTTTTAATTTTTAGTTTTTAATTTTTAATTTTTAGTTTTTAATTTTTAATTTTTAATTTTAAATTTTTAGTTTTTAGTTTTTAATTTTTAATTTTTAATTTTTAATTTTTAATTTTTAATTTTTAATTTTTAATTTTTAATTTTTAATTTTTAAATTTTAATTTTTAATTTTTAATTTTTAATTTTTAATTTTTAATTTTTAATTTTTAATTTTTAATTTTTAATTTTTAATTTTTAATTTTTAATTTTTAATTTTTAATTTTTAATTTTTAATTTTTAATTTTTAATTTTTAATTTTTAATTTTTAATTTTTAATTTTTAAATTTTAATTTTTAATTTTTAATTTTTAATTTTTAATTTTTAATTTTTAATTTTTAATTTTTAATTTTTAATTTTTAGTTCTTAATTTTTAATTTTTAATTTTTAATTTTTAATTTTTAATTTTTAATTTTTAATTTTTAATTTTTAATTTTTAATTTTTAATTTTTAATTTTTAATTTTTAATTTTTAATTTTTAATTTTTAATTTTTAATTTTTAATTTTTAATTTTTAATTTTTAATTTTTAATTTTTAATTTTTAATTTTTAATTTTTAATTTTTAATTTTTAATTTTTAATTTTTAATTTTTAATATTTAATTTTTAATTTTAAATTTTAAATTTTAGATTTTAAATTTTAAATCTTTAATTTTTAATTTTTAATTTTTAATTTCTAATTTTTAATATTTAATTTTTAATTTTTAATTTATTATTTTAAATTTAAAATTTTAAATTTTAAATTTTTAATTTTTCATTTTTCATTTTTCATTTTTAATTTTTAATTTTTAATTTTTAATTTTTAATTTTTAATTTTTAATTTTTAATTTTTAATTTTTAATTTTTAATTTTTAATTTTTAATTTTTAATTTTTAATTTTTAATTTTTAATTTTTAATTTTTAATTTTTAATTTTTAATTTTTAATTTTAAATTTTTAATTTTAATTTTTAATTTTAAATTTTTAATTTTTAATTTTAACTTTTTAATTTGTAATTTGTAATTTGTAATTTTTAATGTGTAATTTTTAATTTTTAACTTTTCAATTTTCATTTTCCATTTTTCAATTTTCCATTCTTCATTCTTCATTTTCCATTTTTAATTTTTCATTTTTCATATTCCATTTTTCATTTTTCATTTTCCAATTGCCATTTTTCAATTTTCATTATCCATTTTTCATTTTTCAGTTTTTATTTTCAATTTTTCATTTTTAATTTTTAATTTTGAATTTTAAATTTTTAATTTTTAAGTTTTAATTTTTAATTTTTAATTTTTAATTTTTAATTTTTAATTTTTAATTTTTAATTTTAATTTTAATTTTTAATTTTTAATTTTTAATTTTTAATTTTGAATTTTTAATTTTTAATTTTTAATTTTTAATTTTTAATTTTTAATTTTTAATTTTTAATTTATAATTTTAAATTTAAAATTTTAAATTTTAAATTTTTAATTTTTAATTTTTCATTTTTAATTTTTAATTTTTCATTTTTAATTTTTAATTTTAATTTTTAATTTTAAATTTTTAGTTTTTAATTTTAACTTTTTAATTTTTAATTTGTAATTTGTAATTTGTAATTTGTAATTTGTAATTTGTAATTTGTAATTTGTAATTTGTAATTTGTAATTTGTAATTTGTAATTTGTAATTTGTAATTTGTAATTTGTAATTTGTAATTTGTAATTTGTAATTTGTAATTTGTAATTTGTAATTTGTAATTTTTAATTTTTAATTTTTAATGTGTAATTTTTAATTTTTAACTTTTCAATTTTCATTTTCCATTTTTTAATTTTCCATTCTTCATTCTTCATTTTCCATTTTTAATTTTTCATTTTTCATTTTTCATTTTTCATTTTCCAATTGCCATATTTCATTTTTCAATTTTCATTATCCATTTTTCATTTTTCAGTTTTTATTTTCCATTTTCCATTTTTCATTTTTAATTTTTAATTTTTAATTTTGAATTTTAAATTTTTAATTTTCAATTTTTAATTTTTAATTTTTAAGTTTTAATTTTTAATTTTTAATTTTTAATTTTTAATTTTTAATTTTTAATTTTTAATTTTTAATTTTTAATTTTTAATTTCTAATTTTTAATTTTTAATTTTTAATTTTTAATTTTAATTTTTCATTTTCCAATTTTCAATTTTCAATTTTCATTTTCCATTTATCATTTTTAATTTTTAATTTCCAATTTCCATTTTCCATTAGTCATTTTTCATTTTTAATTTTCATTTTCCATTTTTCAATTTCATTTTCCATTTTCCATTTTTCATTTTCTATTTTCCATTTTTCATTTTCCACTTTCCATTTTTTCAATTTTCTTTTTTCGTTTTCCATTTCTCATTTTCTATTTTCCGTTTTTCATTTTCCATTATCCGTTTTCATTTTCCATTTTTCATTTTCCACTTTCCATTTTTTTTCATTTTCATTTTTTCTTTCATATTGGCGATTTTTTTTATTGTAACGTGATAACTATAAAAAAATATGTGGCAATACTACAATCATGAGCTATGTTATTGTATTCTTGGTATTGTTAATATATGTATATGCATAATTTTTTTGAGGCATTTTTTTATGTTGTTGTACAATTATTATATTCAATCACTAAACTGTTACAACAAACACACTGGGTTTTATGTTTTTTTTAGAGGTATCTATATATTTTTGCCCGTATCTAATCACGATGATGCCCGATTTAGCCCATTTTCAGTACCAACTTTCTGGGAATTATGGCAAATGATATTGTTGTAACCTTACCCAGCTAGATGGCTTTTTTTGTGAATGAGCGTGATTTCAACAGACAGACGAACAGACGGACATTGCTGTATCGACTCGAGCTGTGATAAGGATCAAGAATATATACACTTTATGGAGTTGGAAATTAGTTTTTCGATGCGTTACAAACGGAATGAAAAACCTATATATACCCTCTGCCACTGACGTGTGGAGGGTATAAAAATATATATATATATATACGTAAATAAAAAATTTATTATTATGCACTAATTAAATCATAACGCTAAATCATAAAAAATTATATTTCAAGACCTGAATTTCTGGATAAAATCGATTTTTTATATATCGTACCGACACCCGAAAATAAGAATTCGTATCCTGTTTTAAAAGTTGCAAAAATAAAAAGAAAACGTTTTGACTAAAACGCCGTATTATAAAAGTGAAAATGATTATGATAGGACTTTGTCACCATATCATAATATTCAATGCTAACATGAGCTTTAATAAATCATCAAGCAAGTAAGAAGGAGACAATTAAAGAAAAGTGTGCAGTAATAGAATACGGGATCCATATTAGCCTTATGTACATAACTAAAATATTTATTTCGAAAATAATAACTTAAATATATATATACAACAAATCAGAGTTTGAAATTTCCTAATTGCTGTCTGCCGGCAACAGTTTGAGTACAATTCGAATTATTAGCTCATGTAAGTAACTCCAATATAAACTTGTCAATTTCCTTTGAAGTTATAACTGACTTGATATTTATAAATTGTATTTCTATTAAGTTCAGCAATCAAGACGGACAAGGATTGGTTGTAATCTAATACATAAACTCGATATGCAAACGCTATAGAATAACACATCTACATAAATACATCCATATAATATATATTTTTTTTATTTTCTCCTAAACTTGTAAATAATGGCCAAGAAAGATGAAATATAAAACGCTGACATGTACAAACACAACAACGGCATATGTAGTGAGTCTCAACATAAATTAATTAATAACAGACAACGGAAATATCAGTACAACTGCAACACATTCGTGAATGTGTATTTCTGTAATAGCATTTAGCGTTGTTCAAGTTGAGATTTTCGAAATTTTGGTTTCCTTCAAACGAATTAAGTATTTCAAAGATTGGACTGTCGTCGAACACTAAATCAAATGGACTAACGGTAAAAACTAATGAAAAATATTATGGGGGAAGTTTCATAAAGCTTAACATGTACAATAAATATTCAAAACTGTTTCATTTATTGTCATTCACTGTGCTGTTAAATAAAAAGTATTATTTTTTTGCGTAGTGGTAATCTCAACCATCTCAAATGATGGCAACACATTTTTTTGATAAATGCAGAAGTGAAGTTTCTGAGGAAATTATTCAAAATTTATATTGATTTATTAAAGAATGTATACAAACTTGTTGTTTCATGTTGTATATGTGGCACCCTGTCATCACCCAACACTAATTACCAACGTTACCAACACCAATTACCAACATTAATCAAAAACAAATTCCCTATATATATTTAAGAGATTTTTCTCACAATTTGTTAAAAATCAATATTTGGTTTAATGTGTTTCTTAAATTCTTTATTCATTCTGGTAATTTTTTTTCTGTATTCTGATAAATTTCTCACCAGCCAGACTAATACTTTGAAAAAAAAAAGATGAGAATGATCATTATTAAGAAAATAACAACGGTATTGATGATGATGATGAGAATTCTTCTTTTATACTTATAAAGAAATGTTTACAAATATTTTAAGAAATATATTAACATTTATTAATGGTATGGCTTCCCTGAAATTTATATTGGTTTGCTTTTATTCAAATGCCGAACTAGACCGCTGCGTTGCACAGTGGTTCGGCTTCATACATTTCTTGGCAAAAAGTAGAAGGAGTGCTCCTAGAATAATGAAACTTGGCACCGAGTCTTTTTTTGGCACGCCCACCACCTACCGCCCATACAACCGAAAACAAAAATATTTGAAAAAAAATTGAAATAGCCGTATTAAGCAAACGATAATATGAGCATAATTTATAAAAAATAACAAATAATTCAAAGTTTTATTCATCACCGATCATATCTTTAACAATATCATCTAACTCCAAATATATATCATATATCAGTTTATACTTTTTAAGCACAAAAGCTTAAATTGTAAGTAAAATTAGGATCATGCAATATTTTAACAATCTAATTTAAAGCATAAATATGTAAATAATAATATGTTTTGGTTTTAATTTTGTTTAAAAAAGTTTTTCAATTTATATTTCTACTGCAAGTATTTTAAATTTATAATTGCAACTAATTTCATATTTTGCATAACCCTAATAAAATTAAAAAAAGCAAAAACAATTATTTAACTTAGTTTTACTTTTGTTTTGTTTCTTTTCCTTTATGTGTCGTTGTTTTTGCATTTTTGCAATAAGATTTTTGCGCGCTTACTACAGCAACAACATTTGATGGAAGACATATCAAAACAAATTTAAAAAAAATGCCGCTGTGCTTATATTGATTATATTTAATGTTCAATAAAACAATTATAATTTCCTTGCATTTGTAAACACTAAATAATTTTGCTTTCTTTACGTACTTTTTATCAATGATTCATTTTTTGATAAGAAACGCTCATACTTTTTATGCGAATCTTGCCACCGTTTTTTTGAAATTGCAAGCAAATTTAAGTTTTCACTACTTCGATTTCTTCTTTAGTTATTACTGAATTTTTCGATTTTATAAAATTAGTCAACAAATCAACGTTATAATCACACTTAATTAGTTCTTCAGCTAATTCCGAATAAAGCGCGGAAAATAAACCGATTTTAATTAAATTTATAAATTGCAAGTTTAAAATCTTATTCTTCTTGTTTTTTGCTTTGATTTAGTTTTCATACTTCTTTTATTCGCTCTTTTCTTTAATTAGTTAGTTGTTGCTATTACAATTATCCTGGACTTTTTTTTCAAAAATTGATGATTTCTAAAAAGTGCCAATTTATGCCGAGCATTTTTTTTCACAATATTTTAGAATAAACTCTAAACTTCAATTTTTTCCCAATTAGAAAATAACACATCATAACACATATTTGTTCTTTCCCAACAAATTTTAACATATGCTGTTTTTCATAGGGTCATTTGCATTTCCGCCTAACTTTTAAACAATTTATCGTATCTAATTGATTCTTTCGGCGAATTCCATGACTAAATGTTATATTTCACTAAAAAAAAATTTTAGTAGTAGGAGTGATTTTGTTTTCCATTAATGCAATACTGAATTTAATGAAAATCTTAGTCAATTATTGCCAGATAATCTTTATGCGATTTTCTACGGGTTTTCCTAGTAAAAATATTAACTTTTGAAAAAAATAATTATGTATTTCTCTTATTTAGACAATACTCTACAAAACTGCATCATTAATTTTTTGAAATCAGGTGGTCGAAAAATGGACTTTTTGCCACCAAATAACCACTACAACAACGCGTTGTATTGATAAGGAATGACTTGCGGGGATTGTTAGATATTATTGATTATTTGAACCGGTCTAATGTTGATGTTTTTATTTCTATCCAAGTATTTTTATGCATTTGAACGACTGCATGGATACAATCATATCCAGCAGAGAAACGTAGATGCAATTGAAAGACATTTGACCAATACAAAAGATTTTATTTTATAAAAGTTTAAGGATTCTTAGTAATACCATACGATTTTAACCACCATTTATCCAGCCTGCCAGACTTGTGTTTATGAATCTTGGTGCTATCAGAAGTTATTGGTTATGTACAATAACTACTTACACTTTCTAGGATTGTCCCTACACGCAAACATTTCATAGTAGTTGTATATACGTAATACATAAACATAAGGTAGTATGTTGTATATACTTGTTGTGTATAACTGCCTACACATATGTACATGCATACAAGGAGAGTATACGAGTATGTAAATAACAAGTTATATGTGCGAGTAGTGGATGGTGTAGTATGCTCAAGAAAATTTTTGTTAATTCAAGTTTTGCATACGGTCAGCAAAAAACTAAATTCATTACGCCTAACATAAAACGAACATGGTTCAGTGGTTTTCCAATACTCCTTGTTAATTGTTCGTACATCCATTTATAAATTTTATACACTGTACAAAAAAAAAGAAACAGGTGGTAGTTAGAAAATTTTAAATAAATAGCATATGTTTTAACATAATAACATATGTTATTTATTTGTTATTAAATTATTTAATTTTGAGAATTATAATCTCAAGTGGAAAAAACAGTTTTAAATAATATCTTAAAGTAGTTTATCAATTTCCAAATAACTATTTGTTTTTCCTTAGAATTCCTATTACCAAATGTATCGCTTAGATCATCACACACTTTTTGTAACGCCGAAATCTCTCTTTGTATAACACATCGCAGCTTATTTTACAAACGGTATGGATGCTTTTCCATCGTTGAATTTTTATACAAATCGTAAGTGAGATAGTCCGCAACCCTGCATCCTTCTTAGCTAAGTTAACTTATTTACTCTGTAGCTTATAAACTGTTTTTGTAAGTAAACAGGATTACTTACACTATTGCTTACGTTGTTTGTTAGCAAGTTACGAGGGTTTCTTACACAACAGGTAAATAAATGATAACACAGTAAATAATTTGGTTAAATACGGTTGAATACGTATGTATTTTAAATATGCTGTTGTTTGAAGCAAAGTGTGATATTTATATATATAGATATATAATTGAAAACAATTCGACTATTAGTGGCATCAGCGACATTTTTAAATTTGTCTATTTTTCCACTACAAAGGACTTGTAAGGACTCTATTTGACCACTAAAAACCATTGCTTAGATTAGAAGTGTCTGTCGTGGCTACGTTGTTAGTCAGTTTACGAAAACTCTGAAGTCCATTGCGATACCCAACCGAAGAACCAATTTGTTTAAAAAGCTTATAAATAATAACATTTTGGAAATAAAAAAAACATCTTATTCAGGTTTTTGGAAAAATATATAATTTTATGGTGTCTATGATTTCAAGCTTACATTTGATACCTCTATAGCATGACCTTTTAGTTCATGCCTGCAGCATTAAAAAGGTATTATTCTTTGGTGACGTTCTGACAAACTTTGCGGTTTTTCCCTGGAGTATCAATGATGGCCTGATCGAACTTCAGGATTTCCAGATATGGAATATAAGGTGATAATTAAAAATATTGATTTGCTCGACAACGTGTTTATTTATCGATTAAATATCCATTTAAAGTACATGATTTGATATTATAAGCATTTTTGATAACTATTCTTATATAATAAATGCAAACACAGCGAAATGTAATTTTGTAATATTCGCTGAAAAGAGTAAAAAGTTGCTTAAATCCAAAGCGAGGTGCTATTAACATGTAATGCATTTTTCCTGAGTGTAAGAATAATATACGTATATATTGTCTAGAACATATAAGTGTCGGAGTTTCTTATTACACACATGTTCGGGCTCACATATTTGAATACATACTGACATATATTGAGCTATACTCATATTAATACTCGTATATCTGTACACCATTTTTATCTTTTACCACAAATATGAACTTAAGACATTGCTTTTTCTTATATTCAATAGCTACATACATACATATATACATACATACATACATACTATTGCGTTCATTAAGAAATGCATGCATGCACATATGTACATATATTTATTACATATAAGTATAATGCAGGAAGTATGCACGTTCATTTATAAACAATTTAATCCACAAACAAGTCTATCCTTCTTTAATATATGCACATCCCATGTTTTGTATAAAAGAAAATTGCATAAGACATTTGAAAAATTTTTATTTTAGTCGTATTTTGCATAAATTTGCTGAATTTAAAACAAAGTAATGCATAGAATCAGTTTTGTGATAAGGCTTTCTTATGGTTAATAAATTTATAAAAACCTACAATAACTAATGAAAGACCTCTTCTGGACAGCGCAAGTAATTCCTGGTTTAATTTATGGCTATTATTTTTGTGTTTAAGGATCTGTTTTCTCTAAGTGTCTAACTGAAATTAAACAAAGGGACACTTAAATTAAAAAAAAAAATAGGAATGCGAAACCGCATGTACCGATCCCGAAAATCCTATATTAAAAATCCGAAAGCCTGGGAAATCTCATTTCAAATGTGTATTTGCATTTTTACCATTAAGGCCGAGGATGTAAGTTAAACTTAGTTAAGATTAACTCGGATTTTAAACATTTATAACTTCCAAACTATTTGACTTAAGCGTTCAAAATCGTGATCTTAATAAAGCAAAGTACAACTAATATCCAATGAACTCAGTCTTATAACTTTAAACTGTTTTTCTAATTAGTTGAACATTTCAGTTTCATAAATCAACACTGCTCCTATCTACTTAATAGACTACTGTCAAATTTGGAGCACTAAATTAGGTCACAACTGACCATAAACGTAATCGTATCATAACTTGAGAGGAGTATTTAGCGTTATTCTACCGCCATACCGATGAGTTTATACATCGTTTTATCATGGCAGATGACATAAAGTTCCATTATAATACACAGGAGACAAGCATCATTGGGTTCTTCGGGCGAACCGTCGCCGAAGATGGTCAAGATGAGCGTATCGGCTAATATGATCATCGCCACATTTTTTGTTTTTTTTGATATACGCGACATAATCTACCTTGTCATCAAAAGGGAAAACAATAAATGGTGAATATAAGTTGTGCCGAGTTATTGGACTTATTTAACGACGGACAGTAGCGCCCTTAAAACAAATGAGGTTGCAAAAATAAAAAATTTCATGTACGCTTACGATGTTTTGAATAAACTCATCTTACAGGAAATTGCTCAAGGATTACAAATTTGCTACCTTAAATAATCAGATTTTTAGTTTAGGAGATATAACCCTTCAAAGTTGACCGATTTTCAGTTTTCAAAAAAAAAAAACACAATTTTTAGGAATTTGTTCCAATTTCAGGTAGAATATAAAAAAATTGATAACTAATCGTAATTTTTTTTGTTTCTGTTGATTTATGTATTTACTCAGTATATTATAGAAAAAAAAATTACTGTTTGCTTTGTGTTCTTCAGGTAAATCGCAATTTGCCAATTCAACTTTGATGGAAAATAAAAAATATGTATAATTTTGTATATCTGCCATATTTTCAAAATATGTTCTTTGATTATTCCTTTACCTAATTGAACAAGGTCCAGCTGCTCCTTCGATTGCTAAGTTTAAAAAAGGAAAAAGGACATTGTTCCATTAAAAAAAAAAAAAAACACAATTTTTAGGCAGTTTTAGGCAATCACTTTTTTCATGCCGTTAACAAATTTAAACTTTGATAACCCATAAGTAAGCAATTAGAAGGTGTATTACATTGTTCAAAAACTTATTTCGCAGGCTGGACAATTATCTATTTATATATAAGAGTTGCAACGATCATCATCGCCCAGCCCAAACCCTTCAATCCAGAAACTTAAAATTTGGGCTGTTGGTTCCCCTCTCGGTGTAAAGATCCATTATGAAGGGATTTTTACAATAACGTATACTAAGGGGATAAAAGCGGCCATAAACGGGGAAAATGATAAGAAATGAATCTAGCAATATTAAATTTGATGTGTAGACTCCATCCGGGAAAAAAATATTGGCTCAGGATAAATTTTTTTTTCGAAATTCGGCCATTTAAGGGGGAAAAACGGACAAAAAGGGTACCTTTCTGCATCTTCTTAACATATTCATCTATATAGTATACTAGCAGTATACCCGCTATGATTATTATATCAATTGCACTGTGGAACAAATTCAGGTTAGCAAAAGTTAGGCCGATTCTGAGAGTGAGGGGTGAAAATAGAGGCTAAATTAGAAGACCCGTATCGCGGCGTTTGCTTATGTTAGTTCGAATTTTTTTTTTAATCGAACTTCGAACTTTGCAGTCAAATGCCGATTTTCAGCATATTGTTTATATGATTCTTTTGCTATAATTCGTCGACTAATTGATATTTTTTGAATCTGTAAAAGCCAAATTATTGCTAGAGACCTGTGCAACAATCGAAATTTTTAAAAAAAAATTGATTTAGAACATTTTTATGGTTCTTATGAAGCAAAATGTTGGAAAAATTATTTTTTTTCATGCTTTTTGAAAATATTTTCCACAAAACTAAGTCTTTTTTGCTTTCTGCTTGATCTATAATATGCTTCTCAGTTTCTTCAATAAATTTAATTTCAAAAGAAAATGGTCTTAGTCGATAATTTGCGTTAAAAATCCCAAAACCATTAAATAAATAGCGATTTAAGTAGAAGTAATTAAAAAGGGAAGTTCCAAGAATTAGGAATTAGTAAAACAACTTTTTTGTTTTCAACCACCGCACAGGTAGCGATTTTTTTTTATTTTGTGCAAGCGAACTAATTTCAAAAATGAAGATTCAGTTAAGACTCGAAACTCAGCCGAAGCTGATGTCTTTTAATTTTCGCTCGGTCGTGATAAAATTCGCTATTAATTTTTTTGGAACTTATTTCATTTTGTGAGTGATTTAAGTTAAGTGCATCGGTTTCATAAAAATAACAAAAAAAAAAACATTGTATAATATATACTGTATTAAAAATGTCGGAACCAAAATGTAAAATGGACCATTTTTGTAATGTTTGTGGACGTTTCATAGCAAGCGATGAAAAATGTGGCAATGCGAGTGATTTTTTTTTGGAAGCCTATAAACAATATTTCTCGCAAGAGTTTATCACTGACGTAAACTATGCCCCTAAAAAAGTTTGGTTTAATTGCTATTCAACTCTTATGCAATGGAAAAGTGAAAAGAAGAAGGCTATGCCTTTTGGTATACCAATGATGTGTTAGACAACAGCCCGCATCAAGAAGAAAATTGCTATGGATGTATCAACTACCATAAAACTTTGAATAGAAGGAAAGCAAAGAATAAAACTTATGTAGCAGTGCCAAGTGTCAAATTACCATTACCACACTCAGAATTCCTTCCAGTACCAACATACCGAAGTATTGATCTTCAAACAGATATCAGTACTACAACCGCCGCTGCTACAACCAAAGTAACAGCATATCGAAAACGCCAAAAAGAGTTAGAAAAGTTCTTCAATGTGAATGATGCAAAAAATTTCGCTTATTGCAACGATATTGAAAAGTTAATGGAGACGATAGGGTTAACCTATAAAAAAGACGATTGGCGTTTATTCATCGATAGTTCACTAATCAGCTTAAAAGTTGTGCTTTTGCACAAGACAAATAGAATGCCTTCTGTTCCGATTGCGTATAGCACTGACACTAGTGAAAATTTAGATAATTTGAAACACATTCTGGAAGTAGTCAAATATAACGAACACCAGTGGCGCATTTGCTGCGACCTCAAAATAGTTCCGTGTTTTTTGTGCGATTGGGATTCACGATACGGAGAAGGTATTACAGGAAGAAACCAGTACAAACAGCATAACTGGAATAGTCGCATTGGACGGAAATGGCCGAAAGACAATAGGCTACACGAAAGTCTTGTTCCTGAAATGAAAATTTTGTTGCCGTTGCTCCACATTAAACCTGGCATTGCTAAAAATTTTTTGAAATGTATCGCAAAAAGACCAGCAGTATTCAAACGCTTAAAAGACTAAGTAAAGCCAAATTTCAGGAAGGGGTTGTTAATGGCTCGCATTGAAAGCAGTCATTAAAGGACTTTTGGGTAAAGAACGCAAAGACAACTACAGGCAATCTGTTGCAAACATGTTGGCAGCTTTCGATGAAATTGGGGTTAACATGTCGTACAAAATTCATATCTTGCATCAGAATCTTGATCAACTCGCTCAACAGTTGCCAACTGAATCTGATGAGCAAGGCGAACGTTGTCACCAAACTGCGCTTCCATTTGAAATGAGGTAACTATAGAGTGTGCATATTTTGAATTCCTAGATTTTTCTAATATCTTTGTCAGAGTGCACAATTTAAACATGTTAATGATTGAAAACTTTTTTCGTTTCAGGTAGAGAGGAAAGAAATCTCCAGATGCAATAGTCGCTGAAATTTGTTGGTGGTATAAAAACACCTTTGAAGAAGAGGAAGACGAGGAGAAAGAGGAAGAAGGGGAAGACAAAGATGAAATTCCAGAATATCTGTTGGACGAAATTATCGACAGCCGCCTGCTAAACGGCAACTGGCCAAATCATGAATTTAATTTATTTAATTTTTTTTACTTAAAACTTTTCATAACTAACATTTCAAAAATATATTTTTTTCCATATTTTTATAATTTCTTTTTCAATGTTTCTTCGAAACCAACACTGAACAAAATTGGTACATAAAAAATGAGAAGTAAATTAATATTAAGCTGGAAAACGCAAGTTTTGTATTATGATTGTTTTCGTTTCAAATAAAATTTATTGAAGAAACTGAAAAGCATATTATAGATAAAACTGAAAGCAAAAAAGACTTAGTTTTGAGGAAAATATTTTCAAAAACCATGAAAATAATTTTTTTTTTTCAACATTTTGCCTCATAAGCACCACAAAAAATTTCTAAATCAATTTTTTTTAAAAATTTATTTGTTGCACAGGTCTCTAGCAATAATATGGCTTTTACAGATTAAAAAAATATCAATTAGTCGACGAGTTATAGCCAAAAAACCATATAAACAAAATGCTGAAAATCGTCATTTCACTGAGAAGTTCGAAGGTCGATTAAAAAAAAAATTCGCACTAACATAAACAATCGCCGCGATACGGGTCTTCTAATTTAGCCTCCATCTTCCTTAGATGGTAGCAAACTAGGAGAATTGATTTGGCACAAACTCCTCCCTTTGCTATTGGGTTGGCCCGATCTAAAAGCCTTCTACTCTATGGGTCGTAGAACCCGGTTGAAATGCAACTCCACATCGAACTGTGTTCTTCCCGCGATTTTGGGCCACCACAACCACCACGAAACACCCCGAAGGGCCGTTCCCAAAAAAGCTATTTAAGGGTACAACACATTGTCCTCGGTCATCAGTAGCACCTGCAAAAACACATACTTCCAGTAACCGTCCATTTGTCTACTACGTTCGTTCTTACTAGCTGTTATTATCAGGTGGCCCTGATATGTACAACGTTCCGTACCAACATTTCAACCGATTTCCGTTTCGTCCGCGAAACACTGTATTGTCAAATGACTCAAGCGTTCTTGGACTCATCTTCCATCCGACCCTCTTGCCTACTTATTCTACTGCAATGGCCATCTTTGCTAGGACTGGTACTAGCTCATCCATTCACAGCTTCGAACTTTTCGACTCATGCCTTCCTCCGTTTACTACGCTCAGAACTTACTAATCGGCGCCATCATGCTAGATGATGCTTACGTCTACTTTCGGTAATTCGCTTTTCAACTGGTCTCCGACTTGTCTCGGACGCTGTGTTGACATGTGCACCTGTCTTAAACGCCTTCGACTTGTCTTCGACCCACACTCTCGCTCAATTCCTCCGTCATGGTATCTTGTCAGGACAACTGACGCACCCACACCAGGTCTCCTTTCGCTCATGTACCATCTTACCATCTTACCAACATTATCTTCGTTGCACCTTGGGACACCAACACAATTATGGGATGTGACAACCATTTCATCTGGTAGGTTTTGACACCTCCAGTTTTATGTTTTTGCTTGTGCTGTCTCAGACCTTGAAGACGCCGTGAGGTAACCTTGGGCTTGATAGCTTACCCGTGGTAGCTATTTATAGCCTCGGTAAGGCTTCGTAGCCAGCCTGGCCACATACTAGCCACTACCAAGTTATTCTCCAAATAGAATAGTACTTGGTGGACCTGACCTTAACCTTTAGAATTAACTGGCTTTGCCTAGCGTTGCCCGGGAGCACCACGTGGAGGTAGGTTGTAGGCATGGGCGAAGTATCAACCGTCACTGGCGGACCAGTAACTTTATGATATAACTTTGCTCCCACCTTTACTATACAATAACACATGGCCTTGGGGGGTAGATGATTCTGGTACCGACTGATTGTATTAATTTATTTTAGTTAAACCCCCGAAGCGTGAAGCCGTTCTGCGGCCATTTAAATATTCAACTGTTCGTCAACGCTATTCGTCAACAGTATTCTAATTCCAGTTCATGCGTTTTTTTTTTCTAGCAAGATTAATGCTAGTCAGACAATTTTATGGATTTATTCATAGAATATTTCTCACAAATATTATTTAATATTATTTTGCTTACCACCATCACCAAAATCATCTATTATTCTGGTTTATAAATCTTCAGAAAATGTCAAAATCTATATTTACATAACGGCTAAGATTTTTTTATGGTTTCTTTCACTCGTTCTTCTATTTTTATTATTTTAGTCAACTCTGGAAAAGAAGTTTAACAGTTTCCACTGTTTTGGCATCTCCAAAAAATATTTCTTTTTCGCTTATCTATTTTTTTAATGGTATTTTTTGTAACAAATGCGATATCTTCCAATATGGAACACACCGAATAGCGATTTCGCAAAAGAAACAATTATTTTATTACAAAATTGGCAAATTTAAAATTTTGTAAAAGTTTAAAATGTATTGCCACCTACTCTATATAAGTACCACTTTTTTATTCATAGTAGGTTCGAAAACTATTTAAATTATAAAGATAAAAAATAATATTATATTATTTATCAAGCCATAAGACAAACGCTATTGAAATTAGTGAAAATGGGCGCATGTTCAGACCTACTCACCATTCAAATGACCCCTATGATATCGAATTAACTTGCCATAAGATTCAAATTATGAAATAAATCTCAGTCGAATTGGGTTTTTGTGCGTTTATTACATCCATTAATCCGTAGACCAAAAATAAACCATATAGGACAATTCACTTAAACCTATCAAAAACAAAAATATTGCACAGATTTTTCTCAAAATCGGTTTGTATATGTTGTTGCAAAAAATAAGTGACTTTACCAAATATGGTCAGGATCGGTCCAATTTTCGAAGTGGCTTTCGTTTATGCCTTTTTTCTAAACATAATTAGTTTTAGCTAAGACCAATTCTCCAAACGCATGGTATGGGGTATCGGTCTATACCGACCATTAATTTCTTACTTCTTTTGTTAAGAAAATTTACTTTCAAATGAAAATTTACCAGTTGAAAAGTATCAGTTTTCCCCTCAAGGCTCGAATTAAAAAAAATTTTATTCTTCTCCGATGTTTGTGTTTCTGGTGGAATCTACATATCAAATTTCATATTCCTAAATTACTTTTTAAGGAAGATGCAAAAAGGTATACTCTTGCGCGGGCCGCTTTACCCCCCAAGTGGAATCCACAAACTATATTTTATATTCGTTTGTTTAGAAAATACCAAATGTACACGTTTTCCCCATTTTGACCGTTTTTCCTCCCCTAGACGTTAGAATTACCAATTAACTCATCCATGGCTGATGCCCGCCGAATAGGTGTCTGTATATCAAAATTAATACATATAGATTAAAATGTTAAGAGCATGCAGAAAGGTACAATTTTTACCCTTTTTGGCCGTATTTCCCCTTAAATGGCCGAATTTCGGAAGAATTAATCCTGAGCCAATGTTTGTCGGATGGAATCTACAGACTAAAATTTCATATTCCTAGATTATTTTTTTACCATTTCCCCCTTTTTAGCCGTTTTCACCCCCCTTCACATACGAATTTCCAAAAGTTTTCCTATCATCGGATGTTTCTATCGTAGAATCCACAAACTATATTAGGTAAAACTAATTAGGTTTATAAAAAAAGCATAAACCAAATCCACGTCGAAAATTGTACCGATCCTAGCCATATTCGGTAAAGTCACTTATTTTTTGCAACAACGTATACAAACCGATTTTGAGAAAAATCTGTGCAATATTTTTGTTTTTGATAGATTTAAGTTAATTGTCCTATAAGGTTTATTTTTGGTCTACGGATTAATGATGTAATAAACACACACAAAACCAATTCGACTGAGATCTTTTTGATAATTTGGCGAGTTAAGTCGATATTATAGGGGCAATTTGAATGGGGACTTGGTCTGAACATGCACCCATTTTCACCAATTTCAATAGTGTTTATCCTGATGGTTGAGTTACTTCTTTTCCAAATTAAGCCATCGATATTACAAATAATACTATTTCTGATCTTTATAATTTGAATAATTTTCAAACCTATTATGAATAAAAGAATTGGTACTTAAATAGAGTAGGTGGCAATAGATTGGAAATTTTTACAAAATTTTAAATTTGTCAATTTTGTTTTTTAATAATATCGCGCTTAGTACTCAAATTATGTATTTTTTTTGCGAGATAATGTTTGCGAGATGTGTTCTATATTGGAAGATAACACATTTGTTACAAAAAATACAATTTAAAAAAAATATATAAATATTTTTTTTAGTGGTGCGAAAACAGTGGAAACTTTTAAACTTCTTTACCAGAGTTGATTAAAATAATAAAAATAGAAAAACGAGTGAAAGAAAATGTAAAAAATCTTAAACGTTATTTCAATATTTATAGATTCTGACGTTTTCTTTCAATTATTATAAAATAATGGCAATAATAAATTTTTATGAAGTGTTAAAAACCAGAATAATAGTGAATTTCGTAAGTGATGGTCGTAAGCAAAAGAATATATGTGAGAAATATTTTATAAATAAATCGTCTGGCTAGTATTAATCTTGCTAAAGAACGCAAGAACTGGAAGTAGAATACTGTTGGCGAATAGTGTTAACGAAAAAATTAAAAAATGCTTCGGGAGTTTTACTAAAATAAATTAATACAAAAGTTCGATATAGGAATCATCTACCCCCCTAGACCATGACCATCACTTTATTCCACAGTGTTATTGTACAGTTAAGGCTTCCATTGTTTTGTCAACAGCATAAAAATGAATAGTTTTAAGTTTTATTAACTTTTTCTGAAGTTATGATAGCATTTCTTCTTTGTTAAATAAATAAAACATACAAATGTTTAAATTAAAAGAAGAGTTTTTAATTTTATGATTAATTTTTTGGTATTGACTGTCCAAGTCGTCAGAAATATATTTTTTTAAAAGTTTCCATCGTATTGTCACTCCCACTATATTTCTTATTGTTTTTAAATATTATTATGGCTTAAATAATTCATATATTAATTACGCTAATAACGTAGTGGGTATACTGCTAGTCTATCATATGCCTTTTAACTTATGTGATTAACTCAATCCGTTCAAAAGTTACGACGATCTAATAAAAAACCCTCTTTTTTATCAAAACAATGCAAAGATACACGCGTGCGTTATCGCCACATATATACGTGATTATTTTCTATTTCTGACCCTAAGGAAATGGCTTGGCGATAAAATTTTTAACTCCAAATGAAATCGTTGGTCAAAAAATGCCAATTTTGAGGAACTTGAGAAATTCTATTATTTGGAAGTGTTCCTTTTAATAGAAATTTGCATTTATCAAATTAACTAAAGAAAAAGGTTTTGAGTTTTGTAAAGCAAATATCAATTATTTTGTGTAAAAACGTATAACTTTGTTCTTTATTTTTTTTTTGTTTTTGATCTATGTATAGGAGAAACCGAAATGTCACAAGCCAAACCAAATATCGAAAGCAAAAACTATTTTTTTTCCAAAAAAATTTAATAAAAAAGTGTGAGAAACATAACACCAAATCTTGATACGAGTGTAACATAATTTATTTAGCATGTTCTCTTCTTTGACAAGACAGAAATGTAATGCAAGCTAGATGACAAATTTTAAACGAGTTGTGGAAACCTAATTCTTTTTGTATTCGTTCGTCAATAAATCCCTCGTCTGGTTTTTCAAATTTGTTATGGAAAAGGCTGTTAATCCCACTTTTAGAATTTGTTACAATTATGTTTCGTTACTGAATTCTAATATAGGAATTCACCTTAAATTGTTTTATACAAATTTCAATTCCAATTTACTAAATATTTTAACTCTCAACACAACTTAACTCTCAACACAACTTATTGAAATAGAAACTGATGAAGATGCTGGTCCATCAAAAAGAAGACTTACAACTTTATGCGATCAATGGAAAGGATTTCCAAGATATGCTAAGTGGATACGAAAAAAAGATAATTACGCAGTAGAGTGTAAATTATGTAAAAAAGATATAATAAAATTTGAAGCACGTTCAAATGGGCAATTATCTCAAACTGTTTCAAAATTTGTTGTCCCAACAGAAGCAAAAATGTTAACCAAAATCCCCAGGGCGGAGTTTGTATGTGTATACCACAATGTTGTGCACGGACGTAGCCACAATAATGTGTTGATGGCCAAATTAAATAAGGCAGTTTTATTTTGTGATAACCATTTAAAAAATAACTATTATTTCTCTATAACTAGCAATGCATCTAATATTGGTAATATCAAAACCTACCCATACGGTGTTCAGTATTTTTATTCAGAATATGGAGTTCGCAAACAAGTTTTATAACGATCCATATGAAACTTCAAGGGATATTTTTTCAAATCTAATGAGTATAAATTGTAATTTAGACATGACACAAATATCATAATATAGTGCGGCTAATGCTGCTGTTAACTACGGCATTCATACCTGGTTTACGAAGAATTGAAAGATGCGTCAGAGCAAATTATTAAAGCAAATTGAAACTGTCATATTGTAATTAATTGCCTAAAAAGAGCTATTGATATCGAAACAATTATAATAAAAAAAGTAAGAAAATTATTGTCGGTCTGGACCGACTATACGATATCCTACACCATGCGTTTAGAGACCCTATATCTTAGGTCCAACTGATTAGATATATAGTAGAAAATAAGCATAAAACAAATTTGAATGGCATTGTAATTACTTTTTTTGTGTACGAATATGAAAAACTTCATATCGGATGCTATATTTATATGGGGACTAGGTAGAAAAATGTACTGATCCTGACCGTATTTGATATGGACACTTATTTTTTTCAAAAACATATACAAACTAAATTTGTGCAATATTTATGTTTTTTGATAGATTTAAGTGAAGATCGTGAATTAGCTTAATATGGGTGCTATGGCTAAGAATTGTCCTACAGGGTTTATTTTTGGTCTACTGATAAATGGATTTAATAAACATACACAAACCCAATTTCACCAAGGTCTATATGATAATTTGGATATTATGGCAAATTAAGTCGATCTCATAGGGGTCATTTGTATGGGGACTTCGTTTGAACATGAACCGATTTTAACCAATGTAACTATCGTTCATCCTATGACCGATAGCAGCTTATATACTAAATTTCATCAAAATATATTCACACTTGCGACCTGTGTTTGATTACAAATATTACATGGACACACAGACAGACGGACGGACGGACATCGCTAAATCGACTCAGAAACTGATTCTGAGTCGATCGGTATAATAAAAGATGGGTCTGGGTCAAATATTTTTAGTAGTTACAAATATCAGCACGAAGTAGTTCTACCATAACCATATAGTGGTATGCGGTATAAATATTTAACGAATTTACTTCATCGGCATTGACCACTGAGAAACTAAAAGATTGTTTTGTGTTTGCTGGTAGTTAGGCAATATAAAGAATTTTTGAGACATAAGTATTTACCAACGACGTGACTCTCACTTTTACCATCTATAGATCGTCATATTTTTTGGCCCGCTATAAAATATATTTTGTGATAAAAGCAAAAAATAAATCTCAAAAACTTTTATGGGAATTTATTTCATATGGAATTTCGAAAAATGATGTCAATGAAGAAGATGAATGTAAAATTAAAGCATATTTATATTTTATACACAACATAGTGGTTGTAAATAGCAAATAATACTTTAAAGTTTAATACTTTACGTACTTCAAATCAAGTAACATTTGCTTACAATTTTATTTCTTGAGAACTTAAAATAACATTTTCTTCAGTTCAATAATATATTCTTACAAAAACGCAACACACGTTTGTGTATATTAATTCGTACTATTCACAGGTTATGAGCCCAGTCCTCTCGCGAAATTAGAAAAAATAAAAATTGAATTACTAATGTTCTAAATATTTAATATCAATTACTGAAATATTTAATAACAATTAATGCCAACGAACGACACAGTTCGTTGGATCGCATTACATATGACTGGTGTCTAGTCATTGTGAATTTTCACCCACCCTTTAATTCGCTTAGCTTTACGTTATAATATAAGTATTATTATACTTATAGATATAAATGATAAGTTCAAAAAATAAAGACAATCAGTATAATAAAAACTAAACAACGGACTTGATGATACCTTTTAAAAGTTCGGCCAATAACCGCCGAACACAATATGGCGACCGTGAAGTTATTCGTGACCGTGATTAATTTATCAATGTGCAAAAAATATAAATAATATAAACTAAAATATAAACTAAAATTAAAAGGAAATTTATTTATCTTTAAATATAAAATAAATTAAGTGCGTTAAAAAAAAACCAATGTGAGTCCGATCACAGGGGAAATGTGTAAACATCTTCACCTTTTCCAATTGTACTTCAGAGAGTATCAATTGATTTTCAGAAAGTATTAATTGTATTTCAGAAATCACCAATTGAATTTCAGAAAATATCAATTGTATTTGAGAAAACATCAATTGATTTTCAGAAATACTTAACTATATTTCAGAAAACATCAACTGAATTTTCGAAAATATCAAATGAATTTCAGAAAACATCAAATGTATTTCAGAAAGTATCAAATATGTTTCAGAAATCGTTCAGAATTAAAAAGTAGTTTACCCTACAATACCGAAAAATTATTATTGTTTCTATTAGTGATTTGGAGTCGCAGAAAATGTTTAGCAATATTTGGACTTATTTGTTATGCACTGGAAAATAAACTATCAAGGGCGGCATTTTTTTTAATCGAAAGAAGATGAGGGCTTCATTTGTTAATCAGCTACAATATACAATACAACACCAGGATAGAATCTTGGCCGATTTTGAGGCCATCATTTTGAAAAAACACGTTTATATCGTCACCTAAAATGCAATAGGCCGTAACTAACAAAAAGTTCAAAATTGGCTTTTTGTATTGAAATTACGGCCTTTTACTTAAAAACTACTATTTTACCATAAATTTATTTTCATAAATAAAAATCCATAATTATTTTTCAGCTTGATTCTAAAATTTGGGTATTAAGTTTAAAGTAGTTTTTGTTTTATGATGTTTTTGCTTCACTTGTAACAAAATAAAAATATTAGTTACGTCCTTTTGCATTTTAGGTGACGATATGTAGTTTTCAAGAAATATTATAAACCTAGTGTAAAACTTAAAAAATATGTTTTTATATAGCGTTCTGACTATTTTTCTGAGACTCAATCGATATTTTCTGAACTTCAATTCATATTTTCTGAAGTAAATTTAATAATTTCTGAAATACATTTGATGTTTTCTGAAATACATTTGATATTTTCTGGAATACATTTGGTAATATCAGAAATACATTTTATGTTTTCTAAAATACATTTGATGTTTTCTGAAATACATTAGATAATTTCTGAAATACATTTGATGTTTTCTGAAATACATTTAAAATTTTCTAAAATACATTTGATGGTTTCTGAAATACATTTGATAATTTCTGAAATACATTTGATGTTTTCTGAAATACAGTTGATATGTTCTGAAATACATTTGATAATTGCTGAAATATATTTGATAATTTCGGAAATACATTTCATTTTTCTTAAATACATTTGGTAATTTCCGAAACTCAGTTGATATTCTCTGAAATTCAATTGATATTTTCTGAAATACAAATGATACTTTCTGAAAATCAATTGATGCTTTCTGAAACACAATTGACTATTTCTGAAAATCAATTGATATTTTCTGAAATTCAATTGATACTTTCTGAAAATCAATTGATGTTTTCTGAAACACAATTGATACTTTGTGATATTCAATTGATGTTTTCTAAAATTCAATTGATACTTTCTGAAAATCAATTGATGTTTTCTGAAATACAACTGATACTTTCTGAAATTCAATTGATATTTTCTAAAAATCAGTTGATGTTTCCTGAAACACAATTGATACTTTCTGAAATTCAATTGATGTTTTCTGAAATACAATTGGAAAAGCTGTAGTGATAAAGAAAACACCTAAGTTTATTTTTGACTTCTTCAGAGTTTTCCTAGTACTTAGCTTTTTAATGTATCAGGCAGCTATTCACAATAGATAACGGAATTTCAACTCTGTTTGTGTTAAATGTCAAGTAAAATGAAGAAGACAATAAATCTGAGGAATTAGGCAAATAGAAAGGTAACAAGTAAGGAATTATATTCGGTCTAGACCGACTATACGATACCCTATACCATGCGTTTAGAGACCCTATCTCTTAGGCCCAACTAACTGGATATAGAAAATAAGCATAAACCAAATTTGAGTGGGATTTTTATTAATTTTTTTTGGCTGCAGATATGAAAAAGTTCATATCGGATGCTATATCTATATGGGGACTAGGCCCAAAAATGGACCGATTCTGACCATGTTTGGTAAAGTCTCTTGTATATTGCAAAAATATATACAAACAAAATTTGAGAAGAAACAGTGCAATATTTTTGTTTTTTGTTAGATTTGGGTGAAGATCGGGAAGCAGCTCTATTTGGGGCCTATGACTAAGAGTTGTCCAATAGGGATCATTTTTGGACTACTGATTAATGGATGTAATATATACATACAAACCCAATTTGACTAAGATTTGTATGATAATTTGGATCTTATGGCAATATATGTTGATTTCATAGGGGTCGTTTGTATGGGGGCTAGGTCTGAACATGGACCGATTCTCGCCAATTTCAATAGTGTTCATCCTATGGCCGATAAAAGCTTATATACCAAATTTCATCAAAATATATTCATATTTGCAACCTGCAGTTTGATTACAAGCTTTACATGGACACACAGACGGACGGACGGACGGACATCGTTAAATCGAATCAGATAGTGATTCTGATTCGATCGGTATAATTAAAGATGGGTGTATTTTTGGTTGTAACAAACAGCAGCACAAAGTCATTATACCCAAACCACATAGTGGTATAGGGTATAAAAATACGTGTAAAGAGGAAAAGTTGAAGAGAAAGGTTTATTTTTCTTTTTTCTTCGAGAAATTTAAGCGCTTATGATAAAATTGTAAAGAAAATATGAAATTAAGAAGTGTTTGCATTTTGTAAGTGCAGATAATAGCTTGAAACAAGGCAGAAGTGAAGAAAATATCATAATCGTTGCACCAATACACTCACACCGTTTTTGTCTTGCTCTGTTTTTCTGATTATATTGTGAAATAGATTTTTACCCCCTTGAACGTTAAGTTAATAAAAATTTAAATGTTCTTAAACCAGTTCTGTCAATAGCAAATATATACTTGCATATTAAAAAAAAAACAACTCTGTAAGTTTGTGAACATGTTAAACTCACAGCACACCTAGCGGTTCTGCTTACTAAAAAAGTTCTGTCAATAGCAAATGTACACTTGAATATTTAAAATTAATGAAAAATACTAACTAAAATAGTTCTGTCAATAGCAAATATATACTTGAATATTAAAATTAAAACAACTCTGTAATTTTCTGAACATGTTAAACTCACAGCACACCTAGCGATCAATAACAAATATACACTTGAATATTTAAAATTAACGAAAAAGATTTGTGATTTTGCTAAATAGACAGCGAACTCAGCGATTCTGCTTACTAAATACACCATACTAAATACACTTACATATACCTCACACCGATTTTCCCTTACGCTGTTTTTGTGATTGTATTGTGAAATTGGATTTTACCCCCCCCTGAGCGCATAGATATTTACACATCAAAAAGAAAATGACGTGGTGGAAAAAAATATTGTCCACAATCTCACTGCTTATTAGGGGATATGAGGTAGGAAAAACCGCGGAAAATGACATTAATAAGCAAATAGTAGAAATATTACATAACATGAACACTGAAAAAAATCTCAAACAAAGACGATAAAATAGACTTTATTGAAATTATCGCAATTATATTAATAATCTCAGTGGCTTTCATATAGTTAAATCCATTTTCAAACAAGATATTATAGTTGGTCTAGGACGATTGTACGATACCCTATACCATGGTTTAAAGACCCTATCTCTTCGGTCCAACTAATTCCATATAGAAAATAAGCATAATCAAAATTTGAGTGGCATTGTTATTAGCTTTTGGGCTGCAGAAATTCATATCGGATTATGGAAAGTGATTCTGAGTCGATCGGTATAATAAATATGCAATGGGAAAATATTTTGAATTGGATAGAACCATTACAAACTAATTCAATCAATCATATAAATGTGTAAACTTAAAGAGACCAATAAAGCTCGAAACACTATAAGGACATGTCTAAAATATAATAGAAACCTTCAATGGATAAATTAATAAGGTTTTTTCACCATACTAAAGTATTAATATTAAATCACGGAGACGGACGAAAGTGATAGGGCGATCTACAGCCAGAGACAGACGAGGAAATAAAAACAATCATCATGCCACCAACACAGGATGATGTCATAGATAAAACCACAAAATAGTACCGGTATTTGATGGTAATGTGAATGAACTACAAAGTTTTCTTGACGCCTTAACATTGATAGATAGAAAAAAGGAAACACATGAAGTGGTTGCAATGGATACAATTACTAAAAAAAATTGGTGGTGCAAGATAATGCTAAAAAATTGATAAGTCAAAATGCAGCCAAAGCCATTTCTCGAAACCCCGCAAGTGATGAGGCAATACTCATCATTAAAACAGGCAATTTTATGTCTCTGAATGAACTCGTTTCAAAATTCATAGAAGCTAGCACTGAGGCATCCATGTAAAATTCTTCAGTATTCTACTTTAAGCGTCATGCCTCTGGTAATCAGAACTACAGGAACAGTGGATTCAACAACCGTGGACGATGCCAAGATTGGCGTCAAAATAACAATTCTAGAAATTATAATAATACCAACCGTTACAATGAGCAACGCGGAGGTCAAAACAACAATTATAGAAATCAATCCAACCGACACCAAAACAGAAGTCGGGTAAGATTAACACAGGAGGTCTCGGAAAATAAGACTTCCCCCAAAATGCGGGTGGTTATCACCAAAATTAGATATGCACAGGGCAAATATTTGATCAATAGGAAAAATATTGCATCTAAATCTCAACTTATTTAGTTTATGGAAATTCAAATATCAACTCATAATAATTTACATACGTTCCTAGTGAACGCCGGATCAGACGTCTCACTAATTAAAATCAGTACTGTCGACACGAAAATCACTATACAAATATCCGGAATCAGATAAGGATTTATTGAATCTTTACGGACAAGTGAAATCGATTTAAAAGTAAAGAACTTACTTATCCGTCGAAAATTTTATGTACTTTCAGATGCGTTCCCAATACCATTTCAAGTTATATTGGGATTTTAATTTTTAAAAACATACAATGCTATCATTCAATATGGATAAGAGAAACTCGAATTTACTCTAGTTAAGACCTTACAATTTACATTATCCTATGGATATTCCACTACTTGAGAGTATAGGTGTCGATACAACAACACCATCTCTAGCTAAAGTTTTCAGAGCTATTAAAATTAACAACGAAATTTCTGATTTGGTAGTTCCAATTCAAACAAGAGAAGATAGAGTATTTATAGCTGATTACATAGTATTAAAAAAATTTTCCATACGTAAGAATTGTAAACATATGTAAATTCTTAAAATAAATTTTTAAATAAAATATCAATAAATTATGAAAAACTGTCTGACTATTAAAGATAATGTTGATAATAAAAGAAACCAAACAATTTTGGAAAAGTTAATGAACAAATTTCCTGAAATTGTTAAATCTGAATTGGTTCAATTATGTACAAAATACATTGATATTTAAGCTTTAGAAAGTGATAAGATAAGTACAAATAAATGTTCTACACAAAATTTTAGAGTTTCTGCTCATAATCCTGTATGCATTAAAAACTATCGCACGCCATACTCACAAAAGAATGAAATAACAAGGCAAGTTGAGAAACTACGGCAGGATAGGATAGTCGAATCGTCGCGTCGCACAGTACGTTGATCAGTAGGAATAAATCAAAAATTTGTAAGTTACAAAAGCTAACAAATTGTATATCAAATGATAGGAAATACTTTAATTAAGAAGAATCCAAATTTCCATTGCAATATAAGAAGTTTTGAATAAGCTACAGCCTTTTAAAGTTAAAGCTTTTTAAGCGTTTTTATTTTTGTGGACTTTTCGATTTTGCGCATTAACCCAAAAATTAATGCTGTTAGCACATTTTTTACACTATCCAAGTGATTATTTTTGTAAATGTTTAAAAACATAACGAAGAAAAATGGGTTATTTCAATGTATGGAAAAAAATGGAAATTATTTATAAAAAAATATGTTAAAATTATCAAAAAATTATGAAAAATGTTTTGTTTTTGCCAGTCAAGAAAAAATATGTCCAAATATGTCCAGTTTAATTTTTACATTTTATTTTTGTATGATGTTATCATTCAGAATGTTATTTTACCTCATCCGACTTTTTCCGATACTTGCTAATTTTAATTATAAGCGTTTATTGCATTTATTGCTCTTTAAATATATTAATTTTTATGTAACTGACGACATGTCCGTCCTTGTAATGCTGTTTGTTTTGTCTTTGTTCATTGCTGTTGTCAAGCTTTGTTGTATTTTAAAGCTTTCCGGAGTAAAGCGTCGGTTTGTGTTGTTTTCTCTGTCCATTACCCTGATATTGTTTAAGTCAGCTGAGTGATAATTCTTTAGTATATGCTGTGATAATGCCGTACTCAGTGTTTTGTTTTTTATGTCTGCTTTGTGCTCGCTCATTCTTTTTTCCAGTGATCTTTTCTTTTCATGTGGCATTAAAATTAAGACCGAGGAATTTGCTAAACTGCTAATGGAAACCAGGAATTTCTATTTAGAGAACTACAGTTGGTACTATATGCCCAGTTCTATCCACAAAGTTTTAATGCATGGATGTGAAGTCATAAAATGTTTTGATTTACCCATAGGTGATTTATTTTTACATTTTATGAAAAAATTAAAATAATAAATTGAAAACTTTTTTTTACAGGGAATATCAGAAGAAGCGTTAGAGGCCACTCACAAGCATATTCGACATGCTCGTCTAAACCATACGAGAAAAACTCCCGAGAAAATTCAAATAAGGATTTGATGACACATTTGTTGATTTCAACAGACCCTTACCTTTCATCAAACAGAAATATTAAATTTAAGAACAAGTTTTATGAGGAAGACCTCGTTTTCATGTCTTATAGTAAAAGCGAAATAAATGAAAATATAGATTAAAACAAGTAAGAGTGTTAGATTCGGCTGTGCCGAATCTTTCATACCCTCCACCTCGGTTTGAGTATTGCTAATAAATGTAAACAAAATATTGGAGAAATATGCATGCGTTTTCTATATGCATGCGTTTCCGGTTATATGACATAACTTCTCGTTTAATTTAGTTTTTGCTAATTAAATAGCTCGCCCTAACCTCCATTACAAAGGTAATGGTTGTGTAGGGTGGCTATATGCATTAAATCGTGCTTATTGGAGATGGCTGTATTGTTTATTTTAATTGGCCAAATACTTCTTCATTGCAGCCATATAGGTCGGATGGAGTAACAAAATAATAACCGAAAAAAGCTCTCTCAACTTTTTTTCAAAAAAATATTGCCATATTTGGAAAACATAGAGAATAAATTTATAATAATAAATAATTAAATTAGATGCCAAACGCAAAAAACCAAATATCGCAAAAATTTTAAATAAAATAATTTGTTATCTTTATTTTCTGAAAAACTTCAAATATTCATCCAAAAAAATTTTGAAAATTTATATATAAATAACATTCTCATCAAATTGCGTTTATTTATGTAACAATTTTTATGTTAGCAATTCTTAAATATCATTTGAGGTTTTCTAAAATTCATTGAATTTAAATTAATGTTTTCTGTAGTCCGATTCTATAAATTTCAACGATCCGACAATCACAAATTATATCGACAGCTATTGTTGTTTGCACTAAGGATTAAGTGATTCACTAAGTACATACATCTTAACGACAGTCGACAAATCTATTTTTCTATTTATTTAAATTGTAAACGAGTGGCATCTCTGTCAAAATAAGCGAAAAATACAAAGAATAAAAAAAATAAATTACTTCGGTTTGACCGGATGATTTTATGTTTATGTTTAATATCTTTATTTTTTTACTAATATTTCTGTTTATTTATTTGAAAATTAAATAATGAATTGAATATGCTATTTAATTTTTTTATTTATATAAAAAAGTTTTTTAATAAAAGCAAAATATGTTCACTATTTTATGATTTTTATTTATGTATGACGACATTTCAACCTAAAAATTTAAGTTTTTATCGATTGAATAAACAACACAAACATGGTTGTCGTTTAGATAACAACAACAGCTGACTTTAACAATAGCGAATATCGTTTTAAAATTTTATTGATAATTTTGCAATTTTCTTTTTTTAACGATTCGACTATCGTTAAAGAAGTTACTGAATCGCGGTACTGAAAAGTTATTAATTTTTTCTGAATGGCAATATTTTTTTTAAATGTAAACATTTTTAAATGTAAACATATTTGGTGTCTTTTTTTGGAATTTCAATTTGTGTTTAACTAATAAAATTTATATATTAAAGATGCAATTGATGTCTTCTAAATTTAAAATTATTATTTCCGACGTTTTGGTATGATTTTCTGAAATTCAATTAATATTTTCTAATTTATAATTGGAAATTTTAATTCCATTTTTTAGAATTGTTATGTTCTTAAATTTGAATGGAAAATTTAAAAAGTGCAATTTTGTATTTATGCGAATAATAATGCTTTAGTAATTATAAACAATTTTTAAAAATTAGATGTAATCGCAATCAGATATTTTGTAGGTAAAGCAGAATAATAGTTCTATATAACTATGTAAAGCAAAAAACTCATTGATGAACTCGGTAACTCTATTTTATAAAGACAACAAAAAGTTAACATGCCAAACTTATGTTCATATTTGTAAAAGAATAATGGAAAAACGTATGAAATAAAAGACCAGCCCGTGTATACTCTTAACATTGTTCTGTATATCTAGTTGAAAATATTGACATACATACATGTTAAAATAGAAATACTGTGGCATAGTCACGCTGAGCAAAATGAAGTGACACCCTGTTAATGCAAAAGAAATGTATTTTCCCCACAACAAAAAATTGCAGAAATTTATGCAAATAAAATAATATACCGATTTATTTCTAACATGCAGTTATTATGGATATACATATATTGAATATATGTATATTATTTGTATTACTTAATATGTGTATTTATGTATATGTAAATGTTACACACAAAAAATACAACATCAAACGTTATTTTTGTGTTTTTCTCTTCAAATAAATTAATACATAAATTTTTTTTTTTGCTAAATTTACATTGTTTTTTTTTTTATTAACAACTAGGTATTTTAGCATTATTTGCTTTAGATGTTGGTGAATGTTTACTTCCTTTATATTAACTCGTAGTGTCTGCTTGTCGAACAAATTTTGGATCGATTGTAATCACTTTCCCGTGACCCAATCGATCTGAAATTTTGCAGGCAGGCTCGTGGAAAGACAGAAATGACCTAACAAATTTTTTTTGTGATGCCAAAACAATGGAAACTTTTAAATTTTCTACCAGAGTTGATAAAAAAATTTACAGAGGGTTTGTTTTTATTATATTATTACCACAACGACCACAAAAACAACAAGTCCAACTATGACAACAATGCAACATTTAGAATAACAACAAGAACAATATAGAAACATCATGTTTTTCACTGTTTTTTTTAATTTTTCAGAGATTTTCCTGGACCTATTCCACCGATTTAATTGATTTTTGAAACAGGTATCTTTCCATGAATTTGGTGAATCATTCTCACTAAAAATGATCACCCTAGCTATCCTATTGAGGGCGTGATCGTGACAAGAACAACATAGAAAATTATTTTTTTTTCAAGACTTTTTTTAGTTCTTCATTCAAATCTCGGGCCCTAATCGAAAGATTTGGACGATTTTAAACAGCAAACTTTTCAGGATGTTAGTGCATCATTTTTTATGTCAACGATCACCCTAGCTACCCGATTGATGCCGTCATCGTGATTTCCACAGACGGACAGACGGACAGACGGACATCGCTATATCAACTCCGGTTGTTATAAGGATCACAAATATATATATTTTATTCGATCCAAAATTTTTTTTCTAATTATTACAAACGGAATGACAAACTTATATATACCCTCTGCACACTGGAGTGGAGGGTATAAACACTCATATTGTTATAAAAATTAGTTAAAATGTTTTTTTTTTTGTTTCATTCTATTTAATATTGTATACCTACTTCGTTTAAAAAAAATTTTGTAAACAATACAAACAAAATTTTTTTTGAAAAAACATATATTTACATGAATTGTTTAATTTTGGTAGAAAAAGTGCACAGAAAACTGTATGTATATCTTTTCAAAAAAAAAAAAAGATATTGACAAACGGTTTTCAATATTAACAAGTACGAAAATTATAGTCGGTATAGACCGACTATACGATACCCTATAGCATGCGTTTAGAGACCCTATCTCTCAGGCCTAACTAACTAGATATAGAAAATAAGCATAAACCAAATTTGAGTGGGATTTTTATTAATTTTTTCGGCTGCAGATATGAAAAAGTTCATATCGGATATAGAAAATAAGCATAAACCAAATTTGAGTGGGATTTTTATTAATTTTTTTGGCTGCAGATATGAAAAAGTTCGACATAAATTGCCATAAGATCCAACTTGTAGTATAGATCTTAGTCAAATTGGGTTTGTATGTGTTTGTTACATCCATTAATGAATAGTTCAAAAACGGTCCCCATGGGACAACTCTTGGTCATAGGCCCCATATAAAGCTGCTTCCCGATCTTCACTTAAATCTATCAAAAAACAAGTAAGAAAATTATAGTCGGTCTAGACCGACTAAACGATACCCTATACAATGCGTTTAGAGAACCTATCTCTTAGGCCGAACTAAGTGGATATAGAAAATAAGCATAAACTAAATTTAAGTGGGATCTTTATTCATTTTTTTGGATGCAGATATGAAAAAGTTCATAACGGATAATATATCTATATGGGAACTAGTTCCAAAAATGGACCGATCCTGATCATGTTTGGTAAAGTCTCTTGTATTTTGCAAAAATATATACAAACCAAATTTGAGAAGAATCAGTGCAATATTTTTTGTTTTTTGGTAGATTTAAGTGAAGATCGGGAAGCAGCTCTATATGGGGCCTATGACTAAGAGTTGTCCCATAGGTATCATTTTTGGACTACTCATTAATGGATGTAATAAACGCATACAAACCCAGTTTGAGTAAGATCCATATGACAATTTGGATCTTATGGCAATTTATGTCGATTTCATAGGGGTCAGCACAAAGTCATTATACCCAAACCACATAGTGGTATAGGGTATAACAAAAATATTGCACTGATTCATCTCAAATTTTGTTTGTAAAGGGTTTTTTTTTTCAACTAGTGCTTATTTCGTGAATGGTAACACTTAGCTCATGTCTGATTGAAAGATAATTAGTTTTAACAACGCTGGGAAATATTGCGACATTACTTTGAAAATCATGGTAATGTTGCAGAATGTGTGCGAAAATTGCGTACGGATTTTGGAAGAAGAGAAGCACCGTCAGCTCCGTATGTTCGTTATCTTGTGAAAAAAGTGAAAGAAACTGGCATCCTCATCGATAAACCAAAGCGTGAAAAGCCAAAAACAGTGGTACACCCGAGAATATTGCTGCTGTGGGAGAAAGTGTGCGTGAAGCGCCATCAACATCAATTCACCGTCGTTCTCAAGAATTAAACATTTCGGAGGCACCATTGAGACGAATTTTGCATAAAGACCTTGGTATGACGCCATACAAAGTCCAATTGGTTCAGGAGTTGAAGCCAACTGACCATCCAATGCGTTTTCTCTTCGCTAAGTGGGCCTGTGATCGACTTACAGAAGATGCCGGTTTTTCCAAAAAAAATCATCTTTTCAGATGAAACTCATTTTGATCTTGGCGGGTATGTAAACAAGCAAAATTGTCGCATTTGGGGCACAGAAAACCCGCACGCATACATTGAAAAGCCGATACACCCAAAACGAGTCACTGTTTGGTGCGGATTTTGGTCCAGAGGCATAATTGGGCCATTTTTCTTCGAAAATGAGCAAGGAGTGGCCGTTACAGTCAATGGCGATCGTTATCGGGCCATGTTGAACGAATTTTTGTTAACAAAAATTGAAGAGGAGAATATTGGCAACATTTGGTTTCAACAGGACGGCGCTACGTGCCATACAGCCGAAGCTACACTCGATGTTTTGCGCCCTGTTTTTGAAGATCGCATTATCGGCCGCAGAGCTGATGTCATTTGGCCACCTAGGAGATGCGATTTGACACCGTTGGACTATTATTTGTGGGGTGCCCTCAAAGATAAGTGTTACGCCAACAAGCCAGAGACAATTGACGCTTTAAAGGACAATATTCGTGAAGCCATAGGTGAAATACACCTGCACACAATCGATAATGTGCTTAAAAATTGAACCGATCGTGTAGGCTAGTGCATGGCCAGCCGAGGCAGCCATTTGAATGAAATTATTTTTTATTATTAACCGGAAGGATTGTACTTTCAAATAAAAAAAAATTTGAGATAATATTCAGTAGTTTGTTTATAGCATTTTCAAAAAAAAAAGTTATTTGGCGGACCCTTTATATATTTTCGCAAAATACAAAAGACTTTACCAACCATGGTCAAGATCGGTCCATTTTTGGACCTAGTCCCCATATAGACATAGCATCCGATATGAACTTTTTCATATCTGCAGCCAAAAAAATTAATAAAAATGCCACTCAAATTTGGTTTATGCTTATTTTCTATACCCAATTAGTTGGGCCTAAGAGATAGGGTCTCTAAACGCATGGTATAGGGTATCGTATAATCGGTCTAGGCCGACCATAATTTTCTTACTTGTTTTTCCTCACTTTTGTATGGGCTCAACGTACTGTGCATCGGCGTCCATTTATAATAGTCCAATTACACTGTGGAACAAATTCAGGTTAGCAAAAGTTAGGTCGATTCTGAGAGTGAGGGGGGAAAAAAGAGGCTAAATTAGAAGACCCGTATCGCGGCGTTTGTTTATGTTAGTTCGAATTTTTTTTTTTTAATCGACCTTCGAACTTTTCAGTGAAATGCCGATTTTCAGCATATTGTTTATATGGTTTTTTGGCTATAACTCGTCGACTAATTGATATTTTTCAATCTGTCAAAGCCATGTTATTGTTAGAGACCTGTGCAACAAATAAATTTTTTAAAAAATTGATTTAGAGATTTTTTGTGGTGCTTATGAGGCAAAATGTTGGAAAAATTATTTTTTTTCATGTTTTTTGAAAATATTTTCCACAAAACTAAGTCTTTTTTGCCTTCTGTTTTATCTATAATATGCTTTTCAGTTTCTTCAATAAATTTTATTTGAAAAGAAAACAATCATAATACAAAACTTGCGTTTTCCAGCTTAATATTAATTTATTTCTCATTTTTTATGTACCAATTTTGTTCAGTGTTGGTTTTGAAGAAACGTTGAAAAAGAAATTATAAAAATATGGAAAAAAATATATTTTTGAAATGTTAGTTATGAAAAGTTTTAAGTAAAAAAATATTAAATAAATTAAATTAATGATTTGGCCAGTTGCCGTTTAGCAGGCGGCTGTGGATCAACATCACTGCTCTCTCTAATATCTTGGTCATCGTCATCATCATCAGAAAGGTCGATAATTTCGTCCCACAGATATTCTGGAATTTCATCTTTGTCTTCCCCTTCTTCCTCTTTTTCCTCGTCTTCCTCTTCTTCAAAAGTGTTTTTATACCACCAACAAATTTCAGCGAGTATTGCATCTGGACATTTCTTTCCTCTCTACCTGAAACGAAAATAGTTTTCAATAGTTAACATGTTTAAATTGTGCACTCTGACAAAGATATTAGAAAAATCTAGGAATTCAAAATATGCACACTCTATAGTTACCTTATTTCAAATGGAAGCGCAGTTTGGTGATAACGTCCGCCTTGCTCATCAGATTCAGTTGGCAACTGTTGAGCGAGTTGATCAAGATTCTGATGCTAGATATGAATTTTGTACGACATGTTAACCCCAATTTCATCGAAAGCTGCCAACATGTTTGCAACAGATTGCCTGTAGTTGTCTTTGCGTTCTTTACCCAAAAGTCCTTTAATGACTGCTTTCAATGCGAGCCATGCATTCAATTCTCGGTCTGTCAGAACTTGGTCAAAATCATGACGACTATTTAGTTTCCGTATGTAGGGACATTAACAACCCCTTCCTGAATTTTGGCGTTACTTAGTCTTGGGAAAATGTCTTTTAAGCGGTTGAATACTGCTGGTCTTTTTGCGATACATTTCAAAAAATCTTTAGCAATGCCAAGTTTATTGTGGAGCAACGGCAACAAAATTTTCATTTCAGGAACAAGACTTTCGTGTAGCCTATCGTCTTTCGGCCATTTCCGTCCAATGCGACTATTCCAGTTATGCTGTTTGTACTGGGTTCTTCCTTTAATACCTTCTCCGTATCGTTAATCCCAATCGCACAAAAAACACGGATATTCGGCCAGATGCTGTTAAGCCTGTAACCAATGAAACTATTTTGAGGTCGCAGCAAATGCGCCACTGGTGTTCGTTATATTTGACTACTTCCAGAATGTGTTTCAAATTATCTAAATTTTCACTAGTGTCAGTGCTATACGCAATCGGAACAGAAGGCATTCTATTTGTCTTCTGCAAAAGCACAACTTTTAAGCTGATTAGTGAACTATCGATGAATAAACGCCAATCATCTTTTTTATAGGTTAACCCTATCGTCTCCATTAACTTTTCAATATCGTTGGAACAAGCGAAATTTTTTTGCAAAATTCACATTGAAGAACTTTTCTAACTTTTTGGCGTTTTCGATATGCTGTTACTTTGGTACCTTTCGCCAGCAAATTATTCCCATTCAAAAATGAAGCCAGTAGTTCTGATTTTTTCTGAGTCAAACACAAATTTGCAACAATTCCATCCAATTGGTTTCGTGTGACTAGGATTGGGTCCTTTGATGTTTCATAGGATGAAGGTACCAGGGTCGTATTATTGGAAGAAATCCATGGATGTAGCAGCGGCGGTTGTAGTACTGATATCTGTTTGAAGATCAATAATTCGGTATGTTGGTACTGGAACGAATTCTGAGTGCGGTAATGGTAATTGGACACTTGGCACTGCTACATAAGTTTTATTCTTTGCTTTCCTTCTATTCAAAGTTTTATGGTAGTTTATATCCATAGCAATTTTCATCTTGATGCGGGCTGTTGTCTAACAACATCATTGGTATACCATAAGGCATAGCCTTCTTCTTTTTACTTTTCCATTGCATAAGAGTTGAATAGCAATTAAAGCAAACTTTTTTAGCGGCATAGTTTACGTCAGTTTGTTTATAGGCTTCCAAAAAAAAAATCACTCGCATTGCCACATTTTTCATCGCTTGCTATGAAACGTCCACAAACATTACAAAAATGGTACATTTTACATTTAGGTTCCGACATTTTTAATACAGTATATATTATACAATGTTTTTTTTTTTGTTATTTTTATGAATCCGATGCACTTAACTTAAATCACTCACAAAATGAAATAAGTTCCAAAAAAATTGATAGCGAATTTTATCACGACCGAGCGAAATTATCGACTAAGACAATTTTCTTTTCAAATGAAATTTATTGAAGAAACTGAGAAGATTATTATAGATCAAACAGAAAGCAAAAAAGACTTAGTTGTGTGGAAAATATTTTCAAAAAGCATGAAAAAAAAATTTTTTTTCAACATTTTGCTTCATAAGCACCACAAAAAATTTCTAAATGAATTTTTTAAAAAATTCTAATTGTTGCACAGGTTTCTAGCAATAATTTGGCTTTTACAGATTGAAAAAATATCAATTAGTCGACGAGTTGTAGCCAAAAATCCATATAAACAATATGCTGAAAATCGCCATTTGACTGCAAAGTTCGAAGGTCGATTAAAAAAAAAAAATTCGAACTAACATAAACAAACGCCGCGATATGGGTCTTCTAATTTAGCCTCAGTTTTCACCCCTCACTCTCAGAATCGACCTAACTTTTGCTAACCTGAATTTGTTCAACAGTGTTATGCTAGGACCAAAGAAACCATTGCCAAATAATCCTGACAGACGATGGCGTTTAGTTGTCGATTACCGACAAATAAATAAAGAGATAATATCGGACAAATTTCCATTTCAAAATTTCCCGAATTGAGGACAAAATACTTTACTTGTTTTTCAATCGAAAATGGTTCCCATCATTTCACTCGTTTATCATATGGTGTAAAAGTAGCCCCAAATTATTTTCAAAGAATGATGAATCTAGCATTTACTGGACTGGTACCTTCAAAAACTTTCATATATATAGACGATGTTATTGTCGCAGGATGTTCAATTAAGCACATTGTTTTTCAAAGATGCCGGGAATGTAATTTAAAATTGCATCCAGATAAATGAACATTTTCAGATCTGAGGTAACATATTTGGACCATAGATGTACTGACAATGGTATTTTACCGGACAGTAGCAAATACGATTCAATTGAAAATTACCCAAGACCGACGAATAGCGATGAAGTTCGTAGCTTTCTGTACTTATTACATACGCTTTATATCACATTTTGCATTTTATTCTCTCCATTTAACTAAACTAAATAGAAAGAAAGAACCTTTTATATGGTCGGCTGACTGTGAGTAGGCCTACCAAGACCTCAAGATAGCACTATTATCCCCACAAATCCTTCAATATCCAGATATTGACAGAACATTCTACAGAACAACAGACGCAAGTGAAATCGCTTGTGGTGCGACATTATCAAAAGAGAAAGACGGGGTGCAGTTACCCACGTACATTTACAAGCGGAGAATCAAACAAAGCCCCAATAGAACACGAATTAATAGCAATCCAGTGGGCAATTAGCCAATTTCGATCCTATTTGTACGGGAGGAAATTTAAAAAGCGAAGCGATCATAAACCACTAACATACCTATATTCATTAAAAAATCCATCCAGCAAATTGACGAGGATTAGTTTGGAACACACTTCTTCTTAAAGTTAATCTACGAAAGAGATACCCTATACCATGGTTTGTAGGCCCTATCTCTTCTGTCCAACTAATTCGATAAAGAAAATATGCATAAACCAAATTTGAGTGGCATTGTTATTAATTTTTTGGGCTGCAGATATGAAAAAGTTCATATCGGATGATATATTTATATGGGGACTATGTCAAAATATGGACCGATCCTAACCATATTTGATAAAGTCACTTATATTTTGAAAAAATATACACAAACCAAATTTGAGAAAAATCTGTGCAATATTTTTGTTGTTTGATAGATTTAAGTGAAGATCGGGAAGCAGCTCTATATGGGGCCTATGACTAAGATTCTTTTTGGATAGAAATGGATATAATAAACATATAGAAACCCAATTTAACTGAGATCTATATTATAATTTGGATGTTATGGCAATTTATGTCGATTTCATAGAGGTCATTTGTATGGGGCCTAGGTCTGAACATGAACCGAATGTTCAGCTTATGGTCGGCAAAATTTTATATACCAAATTTCATCAAAATATGTGCATATATGCGACCTGTAGTTTAATTACAAAGTTTACATGGACACACAGACGGACAGACTGACGGACGGACATCGCCAAATCGATTCAGAAAGTGATTCTGAGAAAGTGATTCTGAGTCGATCGGTATAATAAAAGATGGATCTGTCAAATATTTTTGGTAGTTACAAACAGCAGCACAAAGTCATTATACCCAAACCACATGGTGGTACAGGGTAAGTGGACTGTAATTTTTTTATTGTATGAATAGGACGACACTTTATTTAACTATGCAACGATAACCAGAACAACATTGATTTTTATATTACTTAACAATTTGTAATCATAGGGGTTATTATTCTTAATCCCTTTGTTAACAAAAATATGCAAAAATGAATAGCAGGTAGAAAATCAAATGATGTTGATCTTATTGCTTTGTTTGCTATGATTATTCTCTTTCAATCTCATGGGAAAGTACTATGGTGTAATTAATTAACCACTGGCGTTACAACTATAGTTTTAAATAGTTCATTGTTTTCTTTTAAACATATATTCCAAACCATACTGCCCTTCTGAAAGAGTGTTTCAGTTAACAGGAAGGCGAGCAATTTTGGTGACTGTGCGAGTGTATGAACTCCTTTCTGTTTTTATTGTAACCACTCTAACACAACCATCAGATCCGGGATGCACCTCCGAAATTCTATCCAATAGCCATCTCGTTTGAGGTAGGTTGAGCTCTTTTAGGAGTACCAGGTCTCCTATAGCCAAGTTTTCTGATTTATTTTGCCACTTAGGTCTTTGTTGTAATGATGTTATATATTCGGTCGACCAGCGTTTCCAAAATCCTTGTACATATGTTGTAAAAATTTGAAAATTTTAACCGAGTTATAGGAGTGGATAAAAGACTAGGTTCAGGTACCGCGGTAAGTGGTTCACCTTTAATGAAATGAGATGGATTTAAATCATCAATGGATATAGCACAAAAGGGTCTACTATTTAGTATGGCTTCTATTTGAACAAGCACTGTATACATTTTTTCATATGATAGAAGAGTTACTCCTACTACTCGTCTTAGGTGAAGTTTTACCGATTTAAAATTTGATTCCCAAATGCCACCAAAGTGTGGGAAGGAAGGAGGTATAAAATGATATGATGTTCCACCTTTTGATAATGAAGCAATATCAGCATTCGTTGATTCATTTAGCAGCATTCGGGTCATTTCGCACAATAAACGACGAGCTCCATGAAAATTTGTTCCATTATCAGTGTAAAGATTACAACAATTTCCACGTCGGGATGTAAATCGTTTGAATGCGGCTATAAATGCTTCAGCACTGAGATCGCTAACCAGCTCAAGATGAAGTGCCTTGGTACGCATTTTACATACCCTCGGACGCTTACAGTTGGCCATTTTAATAGTTAACGGGACAGCAAAATCGCAACCAGAGTTGAAAAATGGCCTATGTTGCTGAACTCTTTCAGCGGGAAGATTTGCCATCAGTTGCTGTGAAGTTTGTTGTCGAAGCATGAAACATCGTTTGCACTTGAAGACGATTGATCGTATCAAATTACGTGCTCCTAATACCCAATATTGCTGACGTAGTATAGTAAACAATTCAGAAGCGCCAATATGAAGATATTTTTGGTGCAAATCATGGATTATAAGGCATTTAGGAACTATGATTGGATGATTAATGTTATAGGCTACTAAAGCTGCTTGAATTCGACCTCCAACCCGAAGTAGATCATCTTTGTCTAAAAATGGAGAAAGTTTGATGACTGGGTCCATTTCTGACAGATGTTGATTTTCCTTTAAGCATCTAATAATGTTTGAAAAATATTTATTCTGTAAGCAAAGAAGTAGTTTTATTGAAGAATTTAGTAATTCGTTATATGAAAGAAATTTGTTATTATTGTTGATATGAGTTTTCAACTGATAAATCGTTGAATAAAGGCAATTATTCGTAAAAGTCGATACCAATTAGATATTTTATCGGATAATGTTAAAATAGTTGATTCATTTTCATCCGTCGCAGCACATAAAACGATTTTTCGTTGTTCAACATTTACTTTCTGAATTTCCTCATTGAAATTGAAATTTGTTGTTAGCCATTCAGATTGTGGGAGTTTTAACCATAGTGGACTATCCCACCAAAGATCGTGGGTTAATAAATCTGGTGGATATAAACCTCTTGATGCGCAGTCAGCTGGGTTGACATCAGTGCTGATGTAATTCCAAAACTTACAAGGAATTATAGACAGAATTTCTTCTGTACGATGAGATACAAAGACCTTCCATGTTCGAGGGGTGGATGAGAGCCAATGAAGGACTATTTGCGAGTCAGTCCAGGTATACAGAGTTGTTGGTTCCAAATTTAAAGATTCCTTCACCGAAGAGTATTGGAATGGATATGATTTTAAATGGTGCAACCTTTGTCTTTGCAGCGATTATATTAATTGATGCTTCATTGTTTTGGTAACGAGAGACACAATATATAATGGCCGCATAAGCTAAACTGGGAGCATCACATAAATAATGGATATAAACTTCTGAAAATATAAAAAGTTTTCGTGGAATTAAAATTTGTTCAAAGTATGAAATTGAATCCCTTAGCTGAAGCCATTCCTTTTTAATATGAGATGGTAATGGATCGTCCCATGTAACCTTCAAAAACCACAACTTCTGTAGCATGATTTCCATTAATATTGTTGACGGAGACAAAAACCCAAAGATATCAAAAATACGAGCAATGTCAGAAAGAATTTTTCGTTTTGTTAGAGCGTCATCATTAGAAAAAAAATATGGATCTGAGGTTGGGTTCCAGTATAGCCCTAAAATTTTAATGTATGAATCTGAAGAATCATTTTTGGAATTTGCTCGAGAAATTGCGATGAGTTTGAGCTCCACTTTCTAAGCTTGAATCCACCCATATCCAATAATGCGATTAACTCCTTCTTTGCATGAAATAAATCACTTAAGTTCTCTGAGCCTGACATTACATCATCCACATATATATTGTTTAGAATTATAGATAGAGCTAATGGAAACCTATCTGGATTGTCAGAAGCAAGTTGTTGGGGTCACTTCTCCACACAATTCGTTGAAAGTCACGATCCTTCTTTGAAATCCAGATTTGTCGAAACATTTTCGTAATGTCGGCTGTGAAAACGAAAGAAAAGCTGCGAAATCGTATAAAAACGGCCAAACAGGTCGCGTTGTATAGCAGGCCCAATCGAAGCTGCATCATTTAGGGAATCCCCAAATGAGTCCTTGAAAACGCCATCAAAAACCACCCTCAATTTTGTGGTGCTGCTGTCTGGCTTTAATACCGAGTGGTGCGGTAAGTAGTATTGTGGAAATTTACCAATTTCGTCTTCTGGATTTCTTTCCATGTGACCCAGCGATTCGTAATCTTTCATAAAATCCAAATATTGCCTCTGCAATTCTTTGTTTCTATGAAACCGATTTTCCATTGTATGAAATCTAGAAATTGCTCCGGATATAGTATTATTAAATGAGGAATTTTTAACTTTAAACGGTAATTCAATAATATAGTTGCCGTCTAGTGATTTTGAATGTGTGGAACGTAAGCGAATTTCAGCTGGGTCGTCATTTAATGAGTCAGTTTGTGATTTCTGCACTGCACACTCTTCAATATCCCAAAATCGTTGTAGCATTTTATCTATATCTGCTGAAACTACGTAAGACACTAAATTTGAAGATTCAGACGATTAATTGAGTTGTCCGATATTATCCAACCAAATATCGAATTGATGGCAAATAAACGTGGAAGATTTACAGACTCATATTCATAATAAACCAGACAACATCTGCCCCCAATAGCAAATCGATTAAAATTTGGATCTGCAAGATGAATAGTAGATAATAGACCCATATTGAATTCCTGAATATTGTACGAAGGTATATCCACAGTAATACGATTAAGAATAAAAGCTTCAACAGTAACCATTTGCATGACTAATGATAAGTAAACGTCGTCCTTTACTTGACCTTTAGTCACACCAGCCTTAGATGAAGCTACGCTCAAAATAGATAAACGTGCATTTGATCTCTGTGAGCATAGTAGTTGTACACATGACTCAGTTATAAAGGAAACTTGCGATCCTGAATCGATCATGGCTCTAAGTTTAACTAATTTCCCAGACTTGTCTTGGATACGAACAATAGCAGTGGGAAAAATGACTTGTGGGTGATGATTCGAAACATAATTATTTATTAAAGCAGAGGAGTTGGAGCTTGCTCCAGGGTTAATATAACTTGCCTGAACATTACCTTCTTGATGAGTTGAAAATGAAGCTTTCGGTGATATTTGCAATTGTTGTGATATAATTTGACCTGATACAGGTGCGTGTGATCCGATTAGTGTAGACATCCGATTTTGTTGTACAAGATTGTGGTTAGACTGCATCGAGTCATGATGTAACAGATTACAGCTTGAAGCATTCTCGCTATTTTCATTGTTTGACGAATATGATAATACTTGATATGAATGATGTCGAGGGTATGATGTCGACTATTGCAAATGCCACAACTAAATTTGGAAGCGCAAATGAAGGCATTATGTCCATATTTAATAGCAGTGGGTAAAATGACTTGTGGGTGATGATTCGAAACATAATTATTTATTAAAGCAGAGGAGTTGGAGCTTGCTCCAGGGTTAATATAACCTGCCTGAACATTACCTTCTTGATGAGTTGAAAATGAAGCTTTCGGTGATATTTGCAATTGTTGTGATATAATTTGACCTGATACAGGTGCGTGTGATCCGTTTTGTTGTACGAGATTGTGGTTAGACTGCATCGAGTCATGATGTAACAGATTACAGCTTGAAGCATTCTCGCTATTTTCATTGTTTGACGAATTGATAATACTTGAGATGAATGATGAACCAGGGTATGATGTCGACTGTTGCAAATGCGACAACTAAACTTGGAAGCCCAAATGAAGGCATTATGTCCATATTTAAGACAGTTAAAATATAAAGCATTATCTTTGATAAATTTGCGTTTGTTTTCGATACTAAGAGCGTTGAAGTCGTTACATTGAAAAAGTTGATGTTGTTGTTTGCATAAAGTACAAATCTGTGACGACGTGCGAGAAATAGTAGAACGAAGCAGTTACATCTTTGTAGTTGAAGCTGCTCCCAACATTCCATTCGATTCCATGTTCGATTCCGCACCAACAGCTACGTTTGATGCGGCGGTTGTGATGTTTAAAACAGCTCCTTCTACAGGGTGAGTTAATAAAGTCGCTTCGGCTAAAGATTTCTTTATTTTGTTGAACAGTACGTCACATTCGTCTGGCCATGTAAACTGAGATTTAGGTTTGATTAACTTTTGCAGTGCTGTGAGATGAGAATAAATAGGTGTTAGAAGTTCGGCTAAATGTGGCAAGAATAGGTGGTAGTAGTTCACCATTCCTATGAAACGCTGAATCTGTTTTTTTGATGTTAGCTTGAGAAACTCAGAAATAGCTTCCACTTTATCTGGTGAAGGCATTTGGCCGGCTTTATCGTTAAACCGAATTTTGACAGTCGCTAGAAAAGTGTCTTTAAGTGCTCAAAATGTTCTTGTTCACTGCGACTGGCTACTAATAAGTCGTCGATGTATACAAATACGAAATATAGACCAGCCGTTACCTCGTACATGAATCTTTGAAATATCTGACTAGCATTTCGAAGCCCGAAACCCATTCGCTTGAACTCAAATAAGCCAAAAGGCGTAGTTATTGCAGTTTTGTAAATATCTTCGGCTGCAATTGGAATTTGGTGATATTCTCTAAAAAGGTCAATTTTTGAAAAAATTACGCATTAGGCTAGCTTTATCGTAGAATATTGTATATTCACTATTGGAAACCGGTCAGGAATTGTTGCTGCATTTATTCGCCTCTAATCACCGCATGGGCGCCAGCCTTCACTATCTTTGTTTGCCACTAAATGCAAAGGTGATGAAACTGGAGAGGACGATGGACAACAAATTCCAAGGTCGAGCATGTGATCAAATTCGACTTTAGCTGCTTGGTGTCTTCTTGGATCAAGCCGCCGAGGCTTACAAAATGGTAGCTGAGCTTAAGTTACTATACGATGAACGACAGAGTGCTTTGCGGGAAACTTAAACGATGGTGGTGCGGAATTGTTGGGAATTGTTTTAGTTGTTCGCTATATTTGTTGTCAACCATAAAGGTTACCGGAGTTGGCGCATCAATACATTTGGCTGAAAAAGCATGAATTGTAATTGATGTTATCGTGTCAACTAACCGTTTTCTTTTAAGGTCGACTGAAAGACCGAATTTTACCAAAAAATCTGCACCCAATATTGGCTATTCACTTCTGCTACTAAGAATTCATGCCTGAACGAACGACGTAAACTTAAATCTAATTCGAGGATTTTATTCCCAAAAGTTTGAATTCTTGTGCCGTTTGCGGCTGATAGACAAAAATTTGAATTGGTTTTGGAAGGCATTTTGAATTTGTCGGCTGGGATGCAGGACAAGTCAGCACCAGTGTCTATGAGAAAGTTTAAATTATTTTTCTTGTCAAAAATGAAAAGGCGGCTGATAATATTTTTAATCTCCCCATTGGCCGCTTTACTAGGAGAGTTTTCTAGTTTTTTTGATCTGAATTTTCTGGCTTTTGTGAATCTTTAAAAGTGCAAGGTAAGACACATTTGATTGCATGTTTTCCAAATCTTCGATGATAGTAGCATCTACGTGTGGCACTTGACGATTTGTGAGGTGATTTAGAGCGTTTAAGATCAGAATTTTGTGCAGAGCTATCAGTTGATTTATCATGTGAATTTGGTTTAGCGACCACAGAAATAGTTGAAGATGACTGAATGGATTCGAATATCTTATCAGCTGATTCCAGTATTTTGTTTAGATCAGAATCAATCTGAGGAATCAATGCAATGTTAATCAAGAGTGATTTTTTAATAATGAGTCACCTACTGTACCTGATATACCTGTCAGAACCTTCAACCTTCTATAGAAATCTCTTGGCCTACTATCCTCCATTTCCTCATCGGAAATGATTTTCTTAATTCGTTTTTCAATGCTCAGCGAATGCCTACGTATTATTACTTCTTTTAAATTGTCGTAAATGTTGTTTTCAGGTGGTACTTCTAGAACATCTAATAATGATTCCGCAACATCTTGCGGTAACGCGGAAACTAAATAATTATATTTAGTTACATCACTTTTTACTTCACCTAACCTGAATTGTGATTCAATTTGTATGAGTCATGTGTTTAGCGAGTTCGGAAATTATGGAGGTAGCCTACCATGTGGACTTTGGGTGCTAACAATTTCATTATCCTTCTTCCTATCTGAAATATTTGGACTTGGTTCATTTTCTGCTTCACTTATACTGAAAATTTATATGCGTATAGCAAATTCGATACAGAATTTGTATTAAAAAAAAAAGGTTTAAAATAGTTTGCTAGATATAGAACGCTGTACTGGAACGAGGTAATTTGTAGAATAGGGTTAAATTTCCTGACCCAAAAAAAATTTTTTGTTTTATTGCATATGTTGTCGAGCCAAATGATAGTGAAAATCGAAAGTAAAATTTAGGAAGTTTAATCGAAAGTTTAATGTTGAAATTTGTCAGTTTACAATTTGTTATGAGTTGATTTCAATGTCGCTACCAGTATCCCTGTATATGAAACAAATTAATTTTCATTTTCAAATAATTAAAAAATTTTTTAAGAAGCTATTTCGTTAAATTCAAATGCGTTAAATTCAAATTATTGATATATGTATATTTATAATATTTAATTGTATATGATTCTCAAAATTTACTACAAAAAAAAATATTTTTAATTTCACAAACGTTTTTCATAATATTCATATTTATACGCGAGCACAATTGGGTTAATTAAGATTTGTTTCATTGTAATATGTGCAAAGCTATTTCTTTATAATCTCAAGTACAATTCTGCTTCTTCTTGATTTCTATAGTTTTGTTTGAAAAACTAAAGTTTTAAAACAAGATATAGAAAAATTGAATATAAAAGGTAAATAAAAATATATTTTTAAAAAAGCATTATAACTAAACGAAGTTATAAAAAAAAAAACTGAAAGAAGAATCAAATTTGTACAAGAATATCTGGTTCCAATGTCTACATATGGTCCCACTAGAACTACCTAGTCACTAGTAAATTGCTGGTTATAAGGGCTATATATGGTCCCATGAGAACTACCTAGTCACTACAATCAATAGTACCAATGTCACTAGTGATTTGCAATGACACGTACATGTTAAATGTCTATAGAAAATTACATTGTCTGGGGTATAGTTGGTCAGTAGTACTGGTGACAAAGTCAATAGTGACTCAGTACTGTTTCACTATTGACATTTCCTGCAGGGATTGTACAATTGTATGTTTGTTTTAGTAGCAACTTTAAATGCAATTTTCTCAAAATAAAGGAAAAAATTTTAAAATTTGTAAATCTGCAAAACGGTTGAAAAGAAATACCTTTCAAATAATATACGGTTGGTCAAAATCGGGATAAAACGGTAGAACAAAACATCAGTCAGAACAAATCGCCTAGCCTATTAATATTATAGATATGAATATTTTAAGTTAAATGTGTATGCGTACCAGCTTTTTGCTTCCGAGAGGGAATTGTATTGAAATTGAGGAAATGTAACTTGTTTATGTTATGGGTATGAATAATTTGTAAAATAAATATATTGTAATTTTAAGTACAGAATTTTTTGGTGTGTTTTAGAACCTTTTCTTATATTAAAAACTGTATTTAAAACTGTAACTGTAAAAGAAATTGTATTTACTCTAGACCTCTATGTTTTATATATTTATATGTATGTATGTATACGAAATTGAAGTTCGGTATATGTATTTTTTTATATACTATTATTATGTATGATATAAAATGATAGGAAACAATAAAATTTTACATACAATAACTCTGCTGGTGAAATGTAATGATGAAGTGGGACGTCATTCTGCGATAACTATGATGAAAATTTTTGATGAAAATCCAATGATGAAATGTGATGTTTTTCTGTGATGAATATGTTTCAAGTTTCAGTGATAAAAATTTTGACGTTGTTCCTTGACGAATATGGTGAAAATTTTGATGAAAATTTTAATGATGAAAATGTTGATGTTGCTCTTCGATGAATATGGTAAAAATATTGATGAAACCAAATGAAGAAGTTCAATGATGAGATGATATATCTTGTTGATTTGAAGAAACCAGTCATTAGCTTCTTTTCACTTTACTATTAATTAATTGTTTTAACTAATTATGTGCTTGACTGTACCACATTGCACGTTTGCAACTGCGGAAGGAAATCGATAAGCAACAAGAAAATTCCCAGTTATGATGATTTGTTTTCTTTTATGGAACAACCAATAGTAAAATTTTGATAGCTTTTTACTTTTTCTTTTTTTAGAAATATTTTTAAGCTGTGATAAATTCAATGTTTTTAAACCGTGTATCGGGGTCACCAATTATAGGTCGGCATATGGTTTCTGCAATTTTAATAAAAACACTTAATGCCCGATCTATATTTTAATTCAAATTTATTAAAACTTTATCACTTATTATTAGCTTCAAATTAATTTACAATTATTATGTCTATTTCGCTCCGTCTTTGCCGACAACACAACATTACAGTTTTCACTCTCAATGAGTATATTGTTGCCAAACAGTTTTTATTTTATTTTGCTTTATTCAAATATTTTTAATTCTGGGTCACTACAGATTTATTAAGAAAACTCCACGACAACAACATCTTCGGAGGATATCCAGGAACAGCTAGGCTACTAAAAAAGCTTAGACAATTTTATAATTGGAAAAATATCACTAAAGATGTTTGACAGTGTAAAAAGATGTGTTCATTGTCAAACCAATAAGACTACGAAACATATAAAACCAGATATGATTATCAGCCCAACACCGCAAAAACCCTTTCAAACTGTTATAATAGATACGGTAGGACCCCTTCCTATATCGGAAAATGGTAATCAATACATCGTTACTATAATATGTGATCTCACTAAATATCTAATAGCAATACTAGTAACTAATAAAAACGCCATAACTGTAGCAAAGGCATTAATGGAACATTTTATATTAATTTATGAGCCTATGAATAAGATACTTAGTGAGAATGGTACCGAATACAGCAATTAGATTCTTGTGGAACTTCTAACACTTTTAAAAATAGAAAAGTCAACATCAGCACATTTAATGGGTACATACGTTCATACATGTATACATCCAGAAACGATTGGGGTGAATGATAAATTATTTTACATATACTTTTAAAACAACACTGTCTGTTTGAATTAATTTTTCCAAACACCTCAATCATAGTCCACTAATACCATCAGATAAAATAGATTGTACATATAATTTAGACGATTATACGAAAGAAGTAAAATTTCGTCTACAAACAGCACTACATAGATCACAACACTTAATTCTGTGGTTTTCTGGAATAACCGCGGATGTCCATTTTTGTCAGTTGTGAGTTAACGATGCCAAATATATTAATTTTTAACGCTCTTTACATGTATTAAATTTTTTTTAAATATTGACCATTTCTGAGTTTTTTCTTTAAATAACGACGTAACTTAAATGTTTATTAAGTTAATTTGCAGCACTATCGACGTATGTCGACCTACGTTTGATCACTGACAAATTATTTTCTCAGAAAGCGACACACAGCGACATACGTTGTTATTAATGAAAAAAATTTCAAAATAATTTTGGATTATTTTTCAGTTTATAACCACTTATAAAAACTTGTGTTTTTATTTCTGTTATTTTTTGTCACTATTAATCTTGATGCGTTATTATATTCTCATCCTAAGTTCCGTTAAGTTTTTGTTGACGAACAAAAGAATCCATTTTTCAAGCAACAACAACTTATGTCTACGTGGGTGGTTGCATTGGTGGTTTTCTTTTTCAAAGAAATCGACGTTTGTCGACATAAGTTGTTTTATCTGCGCACACTTTAAGTGTTATATACATATTGTTTTTTTCGTCCTTCTCTAGGATCTATTCCTCTGAAGATTTTTGACTCAAAATTTTATATAAGGTATTTATTGCCCATATCTAGAGGACTGTTAAATAAAAAGCTCTAAAAACTTTATATCGAGCCCATAATTTCAAATATAACGTTTTTGGCTCCCCTCAAAATTTTGATTATATGACATACGCGGTTATTCTAGAAAACCACAGAATCAAAACAAAACACAACCGAAAATATTCACATGACCAAAACATCAATAACACGAAAATTACAACACGTCAGGAAATATTCATTAAAAATCACAGAGCACATAAACTAGAAACAAGTAACAAAGGGCCATTTAAAGTTATTGACATTGATGATAAAAACAAAAAAATCATGTGAGTCCGATCTCAGGGCAGATGTGTAAACATCTAGTAATTAAAGATTTTTTTATAGCACTTTCTTAAAATCAAACAGAAAGCGTATCACTTATAGCAATCAACTGCAGGGGCTCTGTTAGTATAAAAATATTTATTATTATTTATTATTTTAACCGGTTAATTTTAAATTTTTCGTTTTTTATTTTTAATTTTTCGTTTTTCATTAATAATTTTTTTTTAATTTTTCATTTTTTGTTTTTAATTTTTCACTTTTTAATTTTAATTTTTCATTCTTTATTTTTCATTTTTTATTTTTCATTTTTTATTTTTAATTTTTTTCTTCATTTTTCCAATTTTTTTTTTCATTTTTCATTTTTTATTTTTCATTTTTTATTTTTCAATTTTCATTTTTTATTTTTTATTTTTAATTTTTATATTTAATTTTTTATTTTTCATTTTTTTTTTAATTTTTCATTTTTTATTTTTCATTTTTTAATTTTTATTATTCATTTTTTATTTTTCATTATTGTTCTTAATTTTTTACTTTTCATTTTTAATGTTTTTCGTTTTTCGTTTTTCATTTTTCATATTTTATTTTTCGTTTTTCATATTTCATTTTTCATTTTTTATTTTTCATTTTTCGTTTTTTGTTTTTCATTTTTCATTTTTACTTTTCTATTTTTAATTTTTCATCATTCATGTTTTATTTTTCTTTTTTTATTTTTCATTTTTCTTTTTTCATTTTTTATTTTTCATTTTTTATTTTTTATTTTTCATTTTTTTATTTTTAATTTTTTTATTTTTCATTATTCATTTTTAATTTTTCGTTTCTCATTTTTCATTTTTAATTTTGCACCATTTATTTTTCATGTTTCATTTTTTATTTTTTATTTTTCATTTTTTATTTTTTATTTTTCATTTTTCATTTTTTCATTTTTTTATTTTTAATTTTTTTATTTTTCATTTTCATTATTCATTTTTAGTTTTTCGTTTCTCATGTTTAATTTTTTATTTTTATACCCTCCACTCTTGTGTGCAGAGGGCTGTCCGGCTGTGCGTCTGTCCGTCTGTGGAAATCACGATGGCGGCTTCAATCGGGTAGCTAGGGTACTCGTTGGTATAAAAAATAATTCACTAACATCCTGAGAAGTTCGCTATTTAAAATCGTCCAAATCGGTTGATCTGGTCCCGAGAATTGAGCGAAGAAGTAAAAAAAGTCCTGAGAAAATATGATTTGAATATGTGTTCTTGTCACGATAACGCCATCAATAGGACAGCTAGGGCGCTTGTGAGAATGATTCACTAACATCATGAGAAGGTTTCTGCTTTTTAAATCATGATAATAGGTTTCATAGGTGCCGAGAAATCACTGAAAAGTTAAAAAAAATATGGCGTTTTCCTATATTGTTTTCCTAAATTTTGTATTTTGTCATGTATGTGCATGTTTTTTTTGTGGTCGTTGTGTTAATAATATAAAAATTCATCAATATCAATATTTTTTGGTGTAATATTTAAGTTAATTAATTAATAAAAGAAACTATATAAAATCAATATCAATATTCTGCGAATTTTATAACATCACAAAATGTTACAAATTGATACCTACTACTGTTGCCAATATCAAAATACTATAAATAATATTCATATATTCTGTATATGTATATCTATGTATATATAAGCGCATATTAAAATAACCGATTTATTTTATTTATACAAAATTCTGAAATTTTTAGAGTTGCAAAAATAGTATGGTTTTAAGGGTTGTATTTTTAGTACATATATAAACTCTGCATACTTGCACTCAAAAGTAGTAGGTAAACCATAAAATATTTACCCTGTAAAAAATTGGTATTTAAAAAAATACTATTTTTTGCCAGATGTTAAAAAAGATGTTAATTATAATAAATTTTTAAAATTTATTATTTAATGTCGGGACGGAGGCAAACGCCATTCCCAAAAATTTTTTGCATGAGTTATCCACATTAAGAAGAACCGCGGAGCTCAGCTCAGGGAAACATGCATTCATGCTTTTCTTAACACAAACGCCATTCCCAACTACCAAAAATTTTAGGCACGAGCTATTCACATTATGAATAGTCGCGGAGCTCAACTCAATCAGAGTGCAATGATCAAGCTACGCCCTGGATAGTGAATAAAATCCCAGTAAGCATTTTATGCAATAAATGATCATGTAGAGTCTGTTTTGACTCATATGTGCTATTAACACAGTCATAAATGCGCTCTTTTGCTGATCACAAAATATTCTTTTGTTGGGAGGAAATATTACCTTACCCGCGAATCTTCTTGAGAGTCCTTTTTATCCGCTTTTCTGATCAGTTTCGACTCATTTTTGAGTCGTATTTAATGTAATTTTTCTATGAATCACTTTTTAAGAGTAAGCTAAAATCATTTTCTAGTCTTTTTCTAATAGCGCATTGATTAATCAGTTTTTAATCATCAAAAGTGCTCGAAGAAGACACAGTAAGGTAATTTTTAATTAAACAATCTTCGAAATGATGACTGGGCTATCGTTTTTTTTTTTGTTAACAAACACACATATGTATAGCCGCACTAGTAAACCGAAATCTAATCGGCTTCTTATATGTATGCAGCCGAACAAAAACGAAAATATTCACCAAAATGTAAAGTAAGCAACAATTTCATTCAGTCTTATGGAAGCTTTTGAACAAAGCAAGTCTATGTCGTGTTGTCTTGTGAAATTTTTACATTGTTTTTTTAATAGGTACTAGTGACGCCAGGAGATTTTTTCAGAAATCTCTACGCTTATGAAAAAAATTCCCTTTTTTCCATACACCCACTTTTTTCCTACACTACTTTTTTAAAAATTTATTTTTAATTTGTACATTTTCAATTTCAATTATGTAAAAATAACATAAAAACGAAGAAAAAAATATAAAAAATAAGATAAAAATATCATGAGAATTACATAAGAATAATATAAACAAGTAAGAGTGTTAAATTCGGCTGTGCCGAATTTTTCGATACCCACCACCTGAGTCTTTAATTTTTAATTTTTAATTATTAATTTTTAATTTTTAATTTTTAATTTTTAATTTTTAATTTTTAATTTTTAATTTTTAATTTTTAATTTTTAATTTTTAATTTTTAATTTTTAATTTTTAATTTTTAATTTTTAATTTTTAATTTTTAATTTTTAATTTTTAAATTTTAAATTTTAATTTTTAATTTTTAATTTTTAATTTTTAATTTTTAATTTTTAATTTTTAATTTTTAATTTTTAATTTTTAATTTTTAATTTTTAATTTTTAATTTTTAATTTTTAATTTTTAATTTTTAATTTTTAATTTTTAATTTTTAATTTTTAATTTTTAATTTTTAATATTTAATTTTTAATTTTTAATTTTTAATTTTTAATTTATAATTTTTAAATTTTAATTTTTAATTTTTAATGTTTAATTTTTAATTTTCAATTTTTGGTTTTTAATTTTTAATTTTTAATTTTCAGTTTTTAATTTTTAATGTTTAGTTTTTAGTTTTTAATTTTTAATTTTTAATTTTTAATTATTAATTTTTAATTTTTGAGTTTTAATTATTAATTTTTAATTTTTAATACTTAATTTTTAATTTTTGTGTTTTCCATTTTCCATTTTTCATTATTCATTTTTCAATTTTCATTTTCCAATATCCATTTTTCAATTTTCATTTTCCATTTTCAATTTTTCAATTTTCAATATTCAATTTTCATTTTCCATTTTTCAATTTTCATTTTCAATTTTCCATTTTGCATTTTCCATTTTTCAATTTTCATTTTCCATTTTTCATTTTCAATTTTTAATTTTTCAATTTTCATTTTCCATTTTTCAATTTTCATTTTCCATTTTGCGTTTTCCATTTTTAATTTCTCAATTTTCATGTTCAATTTTCCATTTTTCATATTCCAATTTCCATTTTTAATTTTTCAATTTTCAGTTTTCATTTTCCATTTTTCAATTTTCATTTTTATTTTTCAGTTTTCATTTCCATTTTTCATTTTTTATTTTTCATTTTCCGTTTTTCATTTTTCAATTTTCATTTTTCGTTTTTCGTATTTCATTTTCCCTTTTCCATTTTTCAATTTTCATTTTCCATTTTCCATTCTTCATTTTTCAATTTTCCATTTTCCATTTTTCAATTCCCATTTTCCATTTTCCATGTTTTAATTTTCATTTTCCATTTTCCATTTTTCAATTTTCATTTTACAATATACATTTTTCATATTTCATTTTTCATTTTCCATTTTCCATTGTGCCGAATTTTTCGATACCCAACACCTGAGTCCTTAATTTTTAATTTTTAATTTTTAATTATTAATTTTTAATTTTTAATTTTTAATTTTTAATTTTTAATTTTTAATTTTTATTTTTTAATTTTTAATTTTTAATTTTTAATTTTTAATTTTTAATTTTTAATTTTTAATTTTTAATTTTTAATTTTTAATTTTTAATTTTTAATTTTTAATTTTTAATTTTTAATTTTTAATTTTTAATTTTTAATTTTTAATTTTTAATTTTTAATTTTTAATTTTTAATTTTTAATTTTTAATTTTTAATTTTTAATTTTTAATTTTTAATTTTTAATTTTTAATTTTTAATTTTTAATTTTTAATTTTTAAATTTTAATTTTTAATTTTTAATTTTTAATTTTTAATTTTTAATTCTTAATTTTTAATTTTTAATGTTTAATTTTTAATTTTTAATTTTTAATTTTTAATTTTTAATTTTTAATTTTTAATTTTTAATACATAATTTTTGTGTTTTCCATTTTCCATTTATCATTATTCATTTTTCAATTTTCATTTTCCAATATCCATTTTTCAATTTTCATTTTGCATTTTCAATTTTCAATATTCAATTTTCATTTTCCATTTTCCATTTTTCAATTTTCATTTTCAATTTTCCATTTTGCATTTTCCGTTTTTCAATTTTCATTTTCCATTTTTCATTTTCAATTTTGAATTTTTCAATTTTCATTTTCCATTTTTCAATTTTTATTTTCCATTTTTCAATTTTTATTTTCCATTTTGCGTTTTCCATTTTTAATTTCTCAATTTTCATGTTCAATTTTCCATTTTTCATTTTCCAATTTCCATTTTTTATTTTTCAATTTTCATTTTCCATTTTTCAAATTTCATTTTTCATTTTTCAGTTTTCATTTTCCATTTTTCATATTTTATTTTTCATTTTTCATTTTCCGTTTTTCATTTTTCAATTTTCATTTTTCGTTTTTCGTTTTTCATTTTCCCTTTTCCATTTTTCATTTTTCAATTTTCATTTTCCATTTTCCATTCTTCATTTTTCAATTCTCATTTTCCATTTTCCATGTTTTAATTTTCATTTTCCATTTTCCATTTTTCAATTTTCATTTTACAATTTACATTTTTCATATTTCATTTTCCATTTTTCATTTTCCATTTTCCATTTTTAATTTATCAATTTTCAATTTTCATTTTTTATTTTTCGTTTTTCAATTTTCAATTTTCTTTTTCCATTTTTCACATTCCATTTTTCATTTTTGCATTTTCCATTTCTCACTTTTAATTTTTCAATTTTCAATTTCCATTTTCCATTTGTCATTTTTCATTTTTCATTTTTCAATTTTCATTTTTCAATTTCATTTCCATTTTCCGTTTTGCATTTTCCATTTTTCATTTTTCTTTTTCCATTTTCCATTTTTCATTTTGCAATTTTCATTTTCCATTTTTCATTTTCCATTTTTCATAAACCGAAATCTAATCGGCTTCTTATATGTATGCAGCCGAACAAAAAAGAAAATATTCACCAAAGTGTAAAGTAAGCAACAATTTCATTCAATCTTATGGAAGCTTTTGAACAAAGCAAGTCTATGTCGTGTTGTCTTGTGAAATTTTTACATAGTTTTTTTAATAGGTACTTCTGACGCCAGGAGATTTTTTTCAGAAATCTCTACGCTTATGAAATAAATTCCCTTTTTTCCATACACCCACTTTTTTCCTACACTACTTTTTTAAAAATTTATTTTTAATTTGTACATTTTCAATTTCAATTATGTAAAAATAACATAAAAACGAAGAAAAAAAATATAAAAAATAAAATAAAAATATCATGAGAATTACATAAGAATAATAAAAACAAGTAAGAGTGTTAAATTCGGCTGTGCCGAATTTTTCGATACCCACCACCTGAGTCTTTAATTTTTAATTTTTAATTTTTAATTATTAATTTTTAATTTTTAATTTTTAATATTTAATTTTTAATTTTTAAATTTTAATTTTTAATTTTTAATTTTTAATTTTTAATTTTTAATTTTTAATTTTTAATTTTTAATTTTTAATTTTTAATTTTTAATTTTTAATTTTTAATGTTTAATTTTTAATTTTTAATTTTTAATTTTTAATTTTTTGATTTTTAATTTTTAATTTTTAATTTTTAGTTTTTAATTTTTAATGTTTAGTTTTTAGTTTTTAGTTTTTAATTTTTAATTTTTAATTTTTAATTTTTAGTTTTTAATTTTTAATTTTTAATTTTTAATTTTTAATTTTTAATTTTTAATTTTTAATTTTTAAATTTTAATTTTTAATTTTTAATTTTTAATTTTTAATTCTTAATTTTTAATTTTTAATTTTTAATTTTTAATTATTAATTTTTAATTTTTAAGTTTTAATTATTAATTTTTAATTTTTAATTTTTAATTTTTAATTTTTAATTTTTAATTTTTAATTTTTAATTTTTAATTTTTAATTTTTAATATTTAATACTTAATTTTTAATTTTTGTGTTTTCCATTTTCCATTATTCATTTTTCTATTTTCATTTTCCAATATCCAATATCCATTTTTCACTTTTCATTTTCCATTTTCAATTTTTCAATTTTCAATATTCAATTTTCATTTTCCATTTTTCAATTTTCATTTTCAATTTTCCATTTTGCATTTTCCATTTTTCAATTTTCATTTTCCATTTTTCATTTTCAATTTTTAATTTTTCAATTTTCATTTTCCATTTTTCAATTTTCATTTTCCATTTTGCGTTTTCCGTTTTTAATTTCTCAATTTTCATGTTCAATTTTCCTTTTTTCATTTTCCAATTTCCATTTTTAATTTTTCAATTTTCATTTTCCATTTTTCAATTTTCAATTTTCATTTTTCATTTTGCAGTTTTCATTTTCCATTTTTCATTTTTTATTTTTCATTTTCCATTTTCCGTTTTTCATTTTTCAATTTTCATTTTTCGTTTTTCGTTTTTGATTTTCCCTTTTCCATTTTTCATTTTCCATTCTTCATTTTTCAATTTTCCATTTTCCATTTTTCAATTCTCATTTTCCATGTTTTAATTTTCATTTTCCATTTTTCAATTTTCATTTTACAATTTACATTTTTCATATTTCATTTTCCATTTTTCAGTTTCAATTTTCCATTTTTAATTTTTCAATTTTCAATTTTCATTTTTTATTTTTCGTTTTTCAATTTTCAATTTTCTTTTTCCATTTTTCATTTTCCATTTTCCATTTTCCATTTTCCATTTCCTACTTTTAATTTTTCAATTTTCAATTTCCATTTTCCATTTGTCATTTTTCATTTTTCAATTTTCATTTTAATTTTTCAATTTCATTCTCCATTTTCCGTTTTGCATTTTCCATTTTTCATTTTGCAATTTTCATTTTCCATTTTTCATTTTCCATTTTTCATATTTCAGTTCGCGTTTTCCATTTTCCACTTACCATTTTCCATTTTTCAATTTTCATTTTCCATTTTTCATTTTTCAATTTTCAATTTTCAATTTTCAATTTTTAATTTTCAATTTTCAATTTTCATATTCCATTTTTCATTTTTCATTTTTCTATTTTCATTTTCCATTCTCCATTTTTCATTTTCTATTTTCCATTTTTCATTTTCCATTTTCCGTTTTTCATTTTCCATTTTTCATTTTCCATTCTCCATTTTTCATTTTCTATTTTCCATTTTCCATTTTTAATTTTTTATTTTTCAATTTTCTTTTTTCATTTTCCATTTCCCATTTTTCATTTTTCATTTTCCATTTTTCATTTTTCATTTTTCATTTTTCATTTTTCATTTTACATTTTACATTTAACATTTTACATTCTACATTTTACATTTTGCATTTTACATTTTACATTTTACATTTTACATATTACATATTACATTTTACATTTTACATTTTACATTTTACATTTTACATTTTACATTTTACATTTTACATTTTACACTTTACATTTTACATTTTACATTTTACATTTTACATTTTACATTTTACATTTTACATTTTACATTTTACATTTTACATTTTACATTTTACATTTTACATTTTACATTTTACATTTTACATTTTACATTTTACATTTTACATTTTACATTTTACATTTTACATTTTACATTTTACATTTTACATTTTACATTTTACATTTTACATTTTACATTTTACATTTTACATTTTACATTTTACATTTTACACTTTACATTTAACATTTTACATTTTACATTTTACATTTTACATTTTACATTTTACATTTTACATTTTACATTTTACATTTTACATTTTACATTTTACATTTTACATTTTACATTTTACATTTTACATTTTACATTTTACATTTTACATTTTACATTTTACATTTTACATTTTACATTTTACATTTTACATTTTACATTTTACATTTTACATTTTACATTTTACATTTTACATTTTACATTTTACATTTTACATTTTACATTTTACATTTTACATTTTACATTTTACATTTTACATTTTACATTTTACATTTTACATTTTACATTTTACATTTTACATTTTACATTTTACATTTAAATTTTACATTTTACATTTTACATTTTACATTTTACATTTTACATTTTACATTTTACATTTTACATTTTACATTTTACATTTTACATTTTACATTTTACATTTTACATTTTACAGTTTACATTTTACATTTTACATTTTACATTTTACATTTTACATTTTACATTTTACATTTTACATTTTACATTTTACATTTTACATTTTACATTTTACATTTTACATTTTACATTTTGCATTTTACATTTTACATTTTACATTTTACATTTTACATTTTACATTTTACATTTTACATTTTTCATTTTACATTTTACATTTTACATTTTACATTTTACATTTTACATTTTACATTTTACATTTTACATTTTACATTTTACATTTTACTTTTACATTTTACATTTTTCACTTTCCATTTTCCATTTTCCATTTTCCATTTTTCATTTGCCATTTTTCATTTTATTAGTTTTCATTTTTTCTTCATATTGGCGATTTTTTTTTTATTATAACGTGATAACGATAAAAAAATATGTGGCAATACTACTAACATGAGCTATGTTATTGTGTTCTTGGTATTGTTAATATATGTATATGCATTGTGGCATTTTTTTATGTTGTTGTACAATTATAATGTTCAACCACTAAACTGTTACAACAAACACACTAGGTTTTATGTTTTTTTTTAGAGGTGTCGACATATTTCTGCTCGTATCTAATCACGATGATGCCCGATTTAGCCAATTTGCAATACCAACCTGCTGGGAATTATGGCAAATGATATTATTGTAGCCTTATCCAGTTAGATGGCTATTTTTGTGAATGATCGTGATTTCAACAGACAGACGGACATCGCTATATCGACTCGAGCTGTGATAAGGATCAAGAATATATATATTTTATGGGGTCGGAAATTAGTTTTTCGATGAGTTACAAACGGAATGACAAACCTATATATACCTTCTGCCACTGACGTGTGGAGGGTATAAAAACTGACAGATATTATAAACAAATTATTTTTACAATTCTGTATAATTCATCTTTTTGATATGGCTAGATGTGCATTTAATGCTGCCTACACACCAAGCAACGGTTAAGTCAACACAGCCATGTTGAATCAACCGTTGTCTAGTGTGTAGCTCTGTTGCTCATTGATTTTCGTGTTGTATCAACCGTTGCCAGAAATATCAAAAAGTTTTAATATTTAGGGTTGGATGAGGCAACCGCTGCTACGTGTGTATCATTGTTTACTGCATTTACTTCTTCAGTTCATCGAAAACAAGCGAATAGGAATGTTCGTGCGGAGTAATGTTAAGCGGATAGCAGCAAAACAAGAAAATGGCTATTGAGAATAATGAAAATTATATTAACTTTATTAACGAATATAATAATTTGAGAGAGCTATGGGACGTAACTTGTGAAAAATATAAAAATAAAAATCTAAAAAATGCATACGAACAATTATAAATAGAATATAATAAAAAATTATATTATACTTTTCTTCCGCTTGTGTCTTTTCTGTACCACAGCTACACACAGTAATGAGGTTGCGGCATTCGTTGCCACGTGTGTAGTCAACAAACAAAACATGTTGCTACAACACATTGAAGCAACCGTTGCCTGGTGTTGTAGCAACAATGATACACACGTAGCAACGGTTGCCTCAACCAAGCAGAAATATCAAAAAGTTTTGATATTTTTCGTTGGTTAATGCAACCGTTGAAGCAACCGTTGCCTGGTGTGTAGCCAGCATTATGACTCAAACAGAATATTTGTTCTTGGTTTTAAAAGATTTTTTATAATATTTTTAATATTTTTTCACAAACCTTGCATCTGCATTTATAGTCGTCACTTTTGACCTGTTCCAGCCATCCATTAGCTTCTCGTCTCTCAACTAACTGAAGCAAAATCTTTATTTTCTGTATTTCTTTGATGTGTTTTCAGCATCATCGAAAAACGAATCGGACATTTTTCTAAAATTAATTATGTTTCTAAAATTAATTATGTTCAAATTTATAATATTTTAATGTAATGCACAAAAAAGTGTTTTATACTTGTCATTGTTATTAAGGAAGCCACATATTTACTTCCTTCATATTATAGAGTTATTACCAGACTTAAAAAAGGCTACAGTTTAAAATTGAAAAATATTATGCGATATTTAACAAATACATACATTCAAAATAGTTTTGACTGAAATTTTTGCCTTGTATCAGTAAAATGTTCAGATATTAACTAAAAAAAAACAATTTGTTAAATATTTTCATCTTAATTATCTTAATTAATTTAAAGACACAAAGATAGATTTAATACAATAAAAACAAACAAGAGTTGAAAGTTGATCTATGCGGACTCACAAATGTGCCCTATACTAATAGTTCTGGAAAATTGAAAAGGATTGTAAAATATGAAATGCTAAAAAATTTTAATTAAAAAGAAAACTACAATATAAACCATTTACCTGGTTAAACTTAATATTGTTTGTAATTATCTGGATCAGGTTAGTATTTAAAATGGGATAAATCGGGTGTCATTGTGCCAAATTATTACCTAATATATGTAGGCACCTCTATAAAATGCTGAAAATTCAGAGCATTTGTTGTAATAATTCAGTAATAGGTTTATCAAAGTGTTTACATATTCAAATATTTTATATACATTTGTTACAAATAGTGCAAGAAGTCCAGATATTAATGTAAACGTAAAACCCAGGTGGAGGGTATCAAAGATTCGGCATAGCCGAATTTAACACTCTTACTTGTTTATTTTTCATTTTCATTTTTTATTTTTCATTTTTAATTTTTCGTTTTTTTTTAATTTTTTAATTTTTCATTTTTTTTCATTTTTCATTTTTTATTTTTCATTTTTTTCATTTTTTATTTTTCATTTTTCATTTTCAAATAGGTTATTATAATATCATAATTTTTTCACCAATACAATCACATTTTGTCTTACGACTCACATGTTACGCTCACATGTTACGCTTACATGTTACGCTGTTTTTGAAATTTACGCCCCTGAGCGTATAGATGTTTATACATCAATGTTTATAGAAATAAAAGTGAAAAAGCAGAAAATTTATAAACAAAATATAAAAATTTTTAACAAATAATTTTAACAGTTATATATACCACTAGCATCTAAGAACTACTTTTATGCAAAATAAAATATAACATTAATTAAACAGCCTAAACTTATCGTAATAACTTATTTTAATAACGTTACATAAAAAATTAAAAAAAAGAATTCAATAAGTAAATATTATTATTAAAAAGTATATTTTTAAAGAAAGCTCTTATATACATCGCTTGATCAATGATCTCTATAAGACCTTTCCCTTTTAAAGGGGAGGTGTAGTGAAAATACCAAATGAATGACTAATATTTAATATCACTAAAATTGCTGAAATATTTAATAATAATTAATGCCAACAAACGACACACTTTTAGTTCGTTGGATCGCATTACATATGTATGACTGGTCTCTAGTCATTGTGTTTTTTCACTCACCCATAAATTCGCTTAGCGAATTTATAAGTTAAAAAAATAAAGACCATCAGTATAATAAAAACCAAACAACGGACTTGATGATTCCCTTTAAAAGTTCGGCCAATAAACGCCGAACACAATAGCGGAAAATCGGGATATTTAATATTAAAACTAAAAAATTATAAAACGTCAATAGTGAACCGTTTGGTAAAGATAATTTTGAAATGTGGAAAATCCAAATTGAGCCATTGCTGATTAAAAATGATGCTTGGAAGTATTTTACCGGAAGCTGTGCAACACCAAATGAACCTGCAAATATTGTTCTTGCATGGAAATCCGAAAATGCCAAACAAAAATCGGATTTAATTTTACTAATGGCCAAAACTGAATTGAAGCAAATAAAAAATTGGAAGAGGTCTTATTTTACATTAAATGAGGAAAGGGGATGATATTAGAGATCATGTAAGAAAATTCTTTGATATTGTGGACAAAACTAATCAAATGGATTATGAAATTATTGATGATTTACTTGCAATTTTGTTGTTGTGTAGTATACCAGATGAATATGAATCTTTTAGAATTGCCATTGAAACTCAAGAAAAGTTACCAGATCCCGAAATTTTTAAAGTTAAATTGTTAGAAGAATATGAAGCCAGAAAACGGAATACAAATGAAGAAGAGTTATTAGATACAATGTTTGCAAAGAAAAATAATAAGACATTTTTTTAAAAAGAATGAGAGTCAAAGGAATAAGGATGACAAGTTCAAGTTTGCTTATCATTCATGCTGAAAAATTTGTCATATAAGTAAAGATTGTTGGTCGAAAAATGACAACAAAAGCAACGCAAGAAAATGGAAATCGTGATCCATGGTGTTTAGATTTAGGAGCATCATTCCACATGTGCTCAGGAAAACAGAAGTTCCATGTTTTGGAAACACCTATTTCTGAGGTCATACATGTAGCAAACAATGAATCGACAAAAATCCAAGCTAAATTTGTAAAAATTAAGGGCAAATGTGGACGTACAAATTTAAGGCCGAATTTGTTATCAGTTGCTAAGATAACATATCATGGTCTCCAAGTTAATTTTATACGTAAAGAAGCTGTTATTAAAAATCCTAAAACTGGTGAAAAAATATTAATTACTAAAAGAAATAAGGATTTATACTACGTTGAAGAAGAAAGAGCAAATTGTGAATTGGTGCAATCGCCATCAATGCAAGGCTGGCATGAATTTTATGGACATCTAAATGAGAATATCTAAAAGATCTTATGCGTAAACAAAAGGTGTGGAATGAATTTTAATATTAGAGATAAGTTAGAGTTTTGTGAAATATGTGCCAAAGGAAAACAAACTCAGTAGACATTTACCAGATCAAACTCAAAATCTACAGAAGTTTTAGAACTTATTAATACCGATGTATGTGGCCCCATTAGAGCGAATTCAATCGGTGGATCACGATATCTTGTTACGTTCGTTGATGACAAATCAAGATGGTGTGAAATCCAATAATATATTTAAGAACTATTTAAAGGGGAAAGGTATAAAACATGAATTTACTGTCGCATATACACCACAACAAAACGGAGGGAAAAACCGACCATTAATTTAAATGGCAAGATGTATGATGACATATCTAGTCTAACTCTTAGTTTCTGGGCTGAAGCAGTTGCAACAGCTACCCAGATTCGAAATATATGTCATTCAAGGTGTCTTGATGGTTATGGTTAGGGAGAAATCCTGTGGTAAATTATTTTTCGAAATTTTTTACAACAGCCTTTATGCTGCAAAAATCAATAAATCGTGGTAAATTTTAACCAAAATCAAAGAAATGCATATTCGTGGGATACTCTCACAAATCGAATGCATATGGATTATGGGATCCTGAAAAAAAAAATTGTATGTTTTAGAGATGTAACATTATCTAAAGCATATAAATTAGAAGAAAATTATACAGGTTTTATAAAAGATGAAGTATTGAGGTAACATCAATGTGATTTTAATATCCAGAGAAGAACTATGAACAAAAGACGAAGAATTTAAAGAAAAACAACAAGAATATCCCATAGTGCAAGAAGATGAAAATAGTGATGAAAGTAATAATGAAGAATTTTTGGGTTTCCCGAAGCAAATGAAGACTAAAATATTGAAAATTTTCTAACACCATTAACAAGCAAAAACGACCAGGATAGCCTAAGACATTGATAACTGGCAAAAGGGGTAGGCCAAGAAAACTTAAGGTGGATTCGTCGTTGCGAACCGCAGCCTGCAGACTGTTTTTTTTTTTGTATGAAATTTACTCGATAGAAAAGGAGAGGAAGCTAACGAGCAATTTTTACTCGTTATGACTGCAGACTAATTTGATTTTAAAACTCAGTCTGCAGTCTGCAGACAAAATACTGCCATCTCTTGTTTTCTTATTTTTTCCTAAAGATTTTTAAGAAATGTTTATTTTTTATGTGGTGCTTTGGCATCTCTGTGATGCCATCATATGTGCGAAATGGTGGAACAAGGTAAGTTGTTTAAATTCAATATATACTGGTTTGACTGGTTACCTGATTTTTGCCTGATTTGAATAAACTAAAGAAGCTTATATCAGAGGTAAACTAATAATCTAAAGAAGCTTATATCAGAGGTACGCAACTCTACGGATCCATGCGGTGAAAGTTTTTAAATGTTTCAACAGCTGTTAAACGCATACTTGCGATCAATGTAGCACAACATCCTTTCAATCAACGTTCGTGAAATATTTCGCGTGCAGCAATTTTTTTTTTCTTCAATCTAAAGCAATTTTCCCAATAGATAAAACTTTTCCATTTCTTATTGAAGCAAAAGTAATATTTGTTCGCGGCTCATATTTTCACAACTCATTTTATTTCTTTTTAGTTTACGTTTAAAACTGATAACAACACTTTTCAATTTCGTAAACTACACTTGTGAAAGCTGAACAGCTGTTTAAAAAAAAATATCTGCAGTAACTCAACCTACAGACAATGAATCGAGCTGCGGGTTGCTAAACAAAAACAATTTACAGGATGAAGAATCACATATTGGTAAACATGAAATCAACATTGCAAATTTTATTGACAAAAATGATCTGCTGATAACGATGCTTTAATGAAAAATAATACGGCGATAATGGTAGATTATCCGAACGACAAGAAAATTATTGCCTCCAAAAGGGTATTGAACAAGAAATTTAACGCAGATGGTACTATCGAACGATATAAAGGCAGAATTTTTGCTAAAGGTTTTACTCAAATACCAGGTATTGAATTTACTGAAATGTTTGCACCTGTTGCAAGAATTGGTTCTATAAGATTTTTGTTGGCATTTGTAGTGATCGTATTCCCACCTCATATTTCTTTTCTTTATGTATTTAGATCAAATCCAGATAATGATAATGTATTTCCTACTTCAGCTTTAAAGTATACTGTTCAATTTATAAATGAATTTAGAAAGTGACATACTTAATAAAACTAAATGTACAACAGACGTAACTGCTATACGATATCTCAAGTTTGTAAAGCTTATATTTTGTCAATAAAGGTTGAAAGTCGTCAGATAAAGTTATTCGTTTATTTCGAAATTAAAATTGGGTCCTTGACCTTTACAGAATAATATTCGTAAGTTCTAACATAAGTTTTTACTTAAATTCCAAAATTCTTATGTACGTAAATCACTTTATTTAAATATTAGTCGAACATTAAGAAAACTAAAAGTTGAAATTCATAGTTTAATGATAGAGGAGCTCAGCAGAGTATTCTAAATATTTGAAATTGCGTTCCGATTGTTCTTGCGAAGATGTACCTATGTACGTATGTACCAAATGTTTGTATATGTACAAGGTTTTAGGATTACTTAAAATATCCAAATTTGCTTTGAATAAAAAATCAAAACTCTGAAAATATGTACATATATACAATACATATAATGTAAATAAACTCATTGCTACAAAGTACATAATTAAATGACCTTCTAAACATTAACATAATGAGAAGAAAGAGTTATTATTTATAAAAATATGTTTTTTTAAATTTTGGAGTTGCCAACCTAAAAGCAACAAGATCGATTCACAATTGATATATATTATAAATTATAGATAATCGGTCATGGATGGGAATTGTTAAATTTCTTTATTTTTAAAGTTCCAAATTCTTTTATGATTATTTAAGTAAAATAAGTATGTGTTTCTTTTAATTTTGGGTTTTTTGGCCAAGTTATTTATTATCTTTCAATGACTTTTATAAGCTAATAAGGCCTAACGTTTCAATGTAAATAAAACCAATTAGTTTCATATTTAGCCGACGTTTCATCAATGGTTTGTTGACTTTTTCAAGGTTTTTTGTCTATATTTTAATTAAAAGGAAACATGAAGGTGTTACAAAATTCATGCACTATAAATTAATACTAACTTACAATAACATGAATATTATTTTTCATATTAAAATATCATATAATTTTATACAAAAAACATTTAATATAAAACAATATTTTTAACAATACAGCTTAAGTACTTTTTTATTAAATTTATTGCAACTCTGTAACAGCTGTTTATTTTGTCAGTGTTTTCATTTAGGTTAATGGCTCGTGTTATATTTTGCTGTATACGTAAGCTTTCAATTGTGTTTCTCTTTTTCTCATTTCTTTCTTTATCATGTATTCTGACATTTTTAAAGTCATCTGTGTGTCCAGTTCTAATCATATGTTGTGATAAAGCCGTTGTTTCTTTTTGTTTTGTAATATCGTTTTTATGTTCATTTGTTGTTGTTTCTAAAGCTCTTTTTGTCGTTCCTATAAAAAGCACAATTTTGTCCGTCGTTACCACTGCACTTTACTTCGTACACAACCTTGTTTTGTTGTTGTTTTTATATTGGCGCCTTTATGTTAGAAAATATTGTACTGAGAGTTTTGTTTGATTTGTAAGCGAAGTGTATGTTTTTTGTTTTCATTATTGTTTTTATGTTATTGTTGTCTGTTAAGCCAGGAATATATATCACATTATAAAAAATGTTATTGTCATCTTCCTCAATTTTGTCTCTTTCAAAGATTTTGGTTTCTACATGTGTCGTCTATGAGAGAATTTATAAGTTTAAGGGGAAACCTATTGTTTTTTAGAATTGATATTTATTATTTGACTCTTATAAGGCGTTTATACTGAAGTGTTTAGCCAAATGTTTACTGTTTATGCGATAAATTAGTCAAAATGAGATGTTTACCCATACATATTTTCGTTTGGCTAAGCATCTCAAGTGGCTATTTTAAATATTAAACATCTCAAAAAACGAAAAAATGCCAGAGTTGTAAATATTTAATTTTACGCATGTTCAGTGCAATATTTCTCATTTTTGCCTGGTTGGCATCCTTGCTTTTAACATTACTATTAAAGTGGTATTACAATAAAAAATACAATATGTACTATGGTGGATATATAGAGCCTTTCAAACGCATATAGTGATGTGACTACTAAAGTACCCAATGCTTTAGATATAAATCATAAATTCTCTCAGAAGTGAGCTTGATATTAAGAAATAACTTGACTTGCTATTTTAAACAGCGTTCAAGAAGAAACGACCTTAAGTTTTCTGAAATACAAATAAAAAATAAAAAAATCTAGTGCATCTGACTATTATTCCATCGAAGTCATACATCAAATTTATTTATGTAACCATATTTGTAGCGCCAAAAGATTATTTTCAATAACTCCCCTTACCATCATCGAAACTTATATAAATACTATAATTTTCTATCCAGAAAAAAGAATCCAAATCGTCCAAAATGGTTACGTTATATCGAGGGAGACTTAAAACAGAAAATTAGGTATCAACAACTCCAGGAACTAACATAAATTGCGTGTCACAATTGCAGAAGAGTGTAGACATTTTTTCTTTGGTAGCGGTTCTCAACTTGTTTTTCCCTTGGTACAAAAATCGTACCAAAAAAATAGCTGGTAAGAATCGCCCCAAAATAATACGAATTGTGCATTAAATTCTTTCCCATAGTAAAACAACATTGCGTATGTGAACGCAGCGATTAATATCAGGTCAACAAAGTTGATTAATAATATTCCCGAACTACCCCATATATGAATTTTCCGGCAGGATTACGAATAACGTTCGAAGCGTGTGAAGTTTTCTGTTAGCTGTCTATTTCTGTTTAAAAATGTGGTAAAATTGGTTTCTAAACAAAAATTAACTTCGATCATACCAAAATTAATTGGAAAGTAGTCAGATAAACCTGGTTGCAAGCTGTTTAAACTGATTGTAACAGAAAACAAGTAAGAAAATTATAGTCGGTCTAGACAGACTATAAGATACCCTATACCATGGCTTAGAGACCCTATCTCTTCGGTCCAACTAAGTGGATATAGGAAATAAGCATAAACCAAATTTGGGTGGCATTGTTATTAATTTTTTTTTTTGGCTACGGATGTTATATTTATATGGGGACCAGGTCGAAAAATGGACGGATCCTGACCGTATTCGGTACAATCCCTCATATTTTGCAAAAACATATATAAACCAAATTTGAGAAAAATCTGTGCAATATTTTTTATGTGTAAACATCTATACACTCAGGGGGTAAAAATCAGTTCCCAATTCCAATTCTAAATTGTAATTAACCCATAAAGAGGTTTAGTGTTTGCAAAAAACAAACTAAATTAATAAGCAAAATCGAAGAATTTGTGTTTAAACATTGCCGGCCACCTTGCAACACTAGAGGAGATTGCAACAGAGGTTTTAGACAGGTAAACAAAAGAGGTTGTAAAAGTAAGTAAAGGTGAAAAATATAATGAATGTTTTTTCCATAATTTTATATATTTGATATATATATGTATATATATATTTTTTAACATTTTTTCAAAACACACTTTAAACTTATGGTCAAGGGACCAAACCAGTATGGACTGTGGTTTTTGATCAAGGGATCAGCTGATCAAAGGATCAGACCAGTATAGACTGGATTTTCGCCGAGCGGTCAAAGGACCGCGTTGATCCAAGGGGATCGGGTTTGACCCAAGGTAGTCGTTGATCCAAGGGGATCATAGGTCCAAGGGACCTGCCCTCTAAAGAGGCGAGTGGCCAAAAATGGTATACTGCGCCATTGGAAGACCCGGGCTCGAATATATTTTTCCCTTTAAAATTTGAGGTTTAGCTTCTATATGGAATCTGGAACAGACTCGGCAGTAGTGTTATCACCACGCATCTTTGTTACTTTAGCCGTGAGCGATATCCTTTGTGTGGGATCAAACGAAGAGCCGACCGTTAGTTGACAATATCCAATATTGTCCATTTTACGGGCAGTCGAAGTTGATGGACCAAAGATTAGCAGATGTAGCTTATGTTACAACAAGGATTAAAAGCTGCTCGTATCGGAATGGAATTGGTCGGTAATATTAGTTTGATCAACAAAGCGGGGGAAAACGTGACAATGTGACGAACGGGTAAGGGGCAAGTCTTTGAAACGGAGGACGATGGACGGTAAGTGGTAGGCTATGGTACGAGTGGGCCAGACGGTGGCTTTCTAGATGAAGAAGCCGGAATGCAATGTAAGAGAATGTTATTGTAATGTAAGAGAATGTTATGGTCACCTTAAAATTTTCCGCATTTAAATGTGCTTATGCATTCTTTTGAAAAGTGCGAATGCGCTAAGCAGCGCAAACAATAGCGGTGAAGGATCACCTTTGGTTTACGACAAAGGTTCGGAAGTCGATGACATGATTGGTGCTGGAGGGTCAGCAGCCGGAGGTGATACACCAACAGAAGCGGGTCTATCGTCCTTATCAGCAACGGGTGCAGCCAAAGGGGTTGCGGCAGAAAGGGGTTCTACTATTTCCATTGCCTCATTATAGTCGTCTAAAATGGCGTCATCAAAAAAGGTGAGTAGTACGTCCATAGTGCCAGGAATTAACAGATATTAGCGAAAAAAAACAATAACATGAGTACTTAATTTACTAAACTAGTCAGAATGACGAGTTTTGCGATATGTCGTCGTACAACCCCATTCACAGTGCGTATATAGACGACTCTCGCGTGACCTTCACTACCTGGGTAGGTTTTAGCGACTAAATCGTTTACTGAATTTCACGTTCTGGATTTTACCATTTGTATCTTTTGTGTAAATTAATTCAATATTCCTCTTTCCACCGTCGACAAAAATGTTGAGAAATAGCTTTAATTTTTCGAAACCGGTTATTTAAACTTATAGACGTTTCACTAGTCTCAGGATCAGGGGAGCAAGTATGGGAGAACAAATTAAAAAATGGAGTTAGGGCAACCGGGTCTTGAGGGTTTTCCATCATAGGAAAAAAATAACGCGCGAATTAAAAGATTGAGCTTCTTTCGAAAATGAAGTTTAAAGCTCTTTACACCGGCTTCCGATAGGCCACCCATATGATGAGCACCTGGGGGGATAAAACGCCAAGTGAGATCCTGAATTGTATACGTAGAACACGTAGTGGTCTGACTATCTTTAATAAAAGTCTTAAAGTCTTTCTCCAATTCACGAGACGCACCAACACGGTTTGTACCATTATCCGAAAATATTATAATTGGACAACCTCGGCGTGCGATAAATCTCTGAAATGCTGCTAAGAAGGCAGCCGTAGTTGCTTCAAGATGTATGGCTTTTGTGGAAAATAATACAAAAACAGAAGGATAACGTTTTGTTATCTTACAAGCCCTACCAGTGAAACTTTTAATATCGAAGGGACCTGCGAAATCAACACCAGTTGTAGTAAACGGTCTATAAAGTAAAGTCCTCTCAGGCGGTAGAGCAGCCATAATACAATATCTGTAGCGACCAATGACTCCACGAGTTTTAGATTTTAAGCGAGGGACCCAATATTTAATACGAAGTATTCGCAACATGAGCTGATTTCCACCTTGAATGGAAATCAAAAGAACAAACTCCGTTTAAAGTAGCGTAAATCCACTCGAATAAGGTAAAATTGCTATTCACTAAACAAAAGAGATGGGGATTTAACTAAACAACCGTTTAGTCTTATCACACCATCTTTGTCCAGAAATGGACTGAATGGAATCAAAAAACTTTTAAAGGTTTTTTCATCCGCAAAATGACATTTTTGAGAGATCATGGCTAAATGTAATTTAGTTCATTCCATCTCGATACTAGAAAGAATAGAGTCTTCATACAAATCACGGTTTGATTTATGGGAAGGATGACAATTATGGAAAAATCTCAAAATATAAGAAATGACGCGAAGCGCTGTATCAAGACAAGAATAATTATCAAGAATATCGATAAAACCGTGATCTCCTTTCGTGTTCGTAAAGAACGAAGTATGAGTTTTAACGTTATGACACTCAATATCAGTGTCATGACGGGAAATATCAGAGATATTCCATTGCGTTTTTTCTTGGCATATCCATTTTGGTCCATGCCACCATAGGTCATTATCTGCCAGCTCCGAAGGGGAAATTCCACGACTGCCCAAATCGGCAGGATTATCCTCACATCGTACGTGATACCAATTATGCTGACCGACATTTTCCTGAATTCTGCACACCCTGTTTGCAAGAAATGTGGTCCAAGAACAAGCATCCTTTTTTAAACAAGCGAGGGCGGTCGTAGGGTCAGTCCAACAATAAACTTGGTTAAGTCGTATCGATTTCGCTCAGTATTGTCTTCAAAATTTCTGAAGCCAAAACTGCTCCGCAAAGTTCAAGTCGCGGAATCGAAATTGATTTTATAGGTGCCCCTTTAGATTTGCGAGATAATAAGTGGGTATGTATGTCGCCTTTGGGGGTTTCGATGCGGATATAAATTGCCCCCACGTATGCCCTTTTCGAGGCATCTGGAAAGACGTGAAATTTAACGAACGAATCAGGGGCATAACGAACCCAGCGTAGAATTCGTATATTGTAGATTTCATGGTATGAAGTAACAAACTTTTGCCACTCGTTTTCCGTTCAAAGTGGTAGAGAATCATCCAAGTTGATGCTATCTAACCAAACTTTCTGCATAATCATTTTAGCGACTACAACAACTGGACCTAGCCAACCCACAGGGTCGAACAACTTTGCAATCGTATATAAACCTTCTCTTATAGTGTGACTCGATTTATGTGCAATAGCATTTACACAAAAGTAAAAATAGCCCAGTTGAGCGTTCCATTGAATACCCAAAGTTTTAGAGCTATTTTATTCCACAAAGCTCAAAACTTGAGCATCAGCTAAATGCTTAGGAGGTAATCTGTCCAAAATTGTTAATGCGTTAGATGTTCATTTTCGTAGTTCAAATTTAGCAGATGACAAAAGCTGCGATAAGTTGATCACGAGCGATCAAAGCAGTTGAATGTGTGATGCTTAAGGGTACTCAGCTTCAGAATCGTCTGCTAATTGTAACAATGTCCGAATGACAAGGAGCGCAGTTAAATCCAAAAGTCACTGTTTGCAACTCATAGTCCTTAACGTCCTCCGTCCGAGAATCTCGAAATAAGATACGTTAAAATGGAGTATGAGCAGCGTCAACCCTAATTTGTCTGTACATTTGTGTAATATCACAATTAAAAACAAACTTAGAGTTGCCACCTTAAAATTAATAGGACTAAGTCAGACTGTAAAGTAGGTTCAACATAGAGACAGTCGGGAAGAAACAAGTTTCATATCGAGGGCTTATATTCAAAAAGTGCTATCTGCATCAATAATTATTTTAAAGAGAGCGTGTAAAACTAATATTTATGAAGAAATAGTCGTACCAATCATGTATGATATCAAAGTTAATATTATATTTGACAGTTATATCAGAGAACAGTTTGAAATCAAAAATTAATATTGTTATCAAATTTAAATAGCACCTTTTGAATATATACCCTCGATATGGTCTAGGTCCAAATATTCATTAATGACGCTATCATACAATTTCTTAATCTCAGGTCTTCGTAAGAGAGGATTCTGTGCGATGATATTGTTTAAGAACATTCGGTCGAGATAAATCTAGATTTAAGTGTTGAGGAAATTCAGGTCTGAAAGGAAGGGTCACAATATATCGACCATCGGAACCTCGACGTGTAGTCTTTCTATAATTTTCCTCACAAATTTTATCAAAAGTTGAAAAAAATTTCCTTTTAAAATTCTCCTCAAGTTCCCAAAATCTGAGAAGATTTCTATTCAGGCAATTAATTCTCTTCAGAAAAATCAACTTTATTCGAATAGACTTGAACTTGGGAATGGAAAATTGGAGCAGTATTTATCGTACCGAAAATAATATGTTAAGCTAATAAAGAGCCCAAAATATCTGGACAAATTTCACCTAAAAGTATTTAAGGGTAAAGATCAGCGCCGAGCAAAATATCGAAAAAGGTTTTATCTGCTAACGGAAGGTTGTGCAAATTGTTCCTAAGATGAAAAGGAATTACAAATGTAGGCAAATTGCCCGATATTTTAGATAAAACAAGAGCATTAGTTTCCACTACAATGGATAAATTAATAGGAGAGCCAATTTGAAGAGAACAAAGTTTTCTAGGTGCAGCAGAGGCAACTTGATTAACACCTGAAATTTAAGCATTCGTAGAATGCGTCGAAAGTTTCAAGCGATTTTGCAATCGTTCACAAATGACCGAAGTTTCAGAAGCCGGGTCAATAAGGGCCCTAGTACGATACGTCGTAACCTGGTGAATAATATTCACCATTGTTGTCCCCAAAAGCGCAGCCCTATCTTGTGAGGTATGAAATACCTGCCGATTTAATATCTGTCCGCAATCGATAAACTTTTAAAACGATAAATGCAAGAGGCGTTTGAAGAAGAAGCAGCATTAGAATAATGCGCGATTATTTTATCTTCAGAAGCCTTTTTGGCAGGTTCTGAATTTCTTAAATCACGAACGCAATCTAAAGTTTGGGTCCTTTCCGTCAAGAGTGTTCCAAATTTTTCCAGAGAGGCAAGGCCGACTTGTCGTTTAGCCTCTGTTCCAATATATTAACAATATTTACAGGTAACCACCGAATGCACATAAAAACTAGTATTGGATCCCAGCTTTGAGTAGAAATATCATAAGTATACATGGCTGTAAGGCAACCGTTTATACCGCGTTGTAAAGCTTTGCACTGGTCTCTTTATCATAAAAGGAAGACTGAAAAGGGTTTTGAGTTGGTTGTTAACAACATACGAAGATTATCGTACGCTTCTCTAAAATTTCGCCAAGCTATATAAAAAGCCGCATTATAAGTGGATATCTAGACCGACTATAATTTTCTTGCTTGTTTAAATTGAATTTTTTTAACACGTATATGGGAGGATTCATTATTTTTTGATAATGGTAGAAATTATCAGCAACGATGCTTTTCGAAATATAAATTTTAAAATTTGATATTATACATATAAATGCACAGAGTAGAGTTCCCGGTAATAATTCTACTAAGTTGGATGAGATTAGAAATATTTTTGAAAATGGTATATTTGATGCTGTAGCTGTATCAGAAACATGGTTACATTACTATATACTAGATAATGCAGTAGATATTGATGGGTATTATATATATAAAAGTGATAGGAGGATAAGACGTGGTGGTGGAGTTTGTATGTATATTAAAAAGGAATTTAAATCACGTTAGACGATGAGGGAAATTGTGAAGGTTTATTTGTAGAAATTTCGGATAGCGAGTCTGTTAATGTTCTTGTAGGGGTAATATATTTACCCAATGGCAATATTCGTGCCTATGAAGAAGATTTAGGAGATTTGGTAGCGCAGTATGATCATGTCATATACATGGGTGATTTATATATAAATTTGTATTCCAATGGAAATGTAATGAGAACATTATGTTCTTCTTTAGGGTTGAATATTGTTCGCAATAGTCTACCTACCCATTGTGATATACGTTATGATAATTTCTCTCTAATGGATTACTTTTTGGTTGCCATGCTGCTGTCTACATTTCGTACAAGATAGATTTAAATAGAATTGTCAACGAGATAAATATTAAGAACTATAGTCGTTTTAATAAGGAAATTTGTGAATGTGATATAGCTCAAGTCGACTTCAGTCCCATATATAACGCATCTGAAACCAATTTTCAAGTTGATTATTTAACTCAGCAGTTATTAACATTGTGTGAAGGACACGTTCCTATGAAAATAGTGAAATTTAAGAAAAATCACGACTGGATGAAACGTAGGGATGTGTTAGTTGCTAAAGAAAATAGAGATTTTGCATACCGTGCATATCTGAAAGATGGAGAATATTTTGTTGCTACCGTAGTAAATTAAAGTCGACTATTTGGAAAGCCCATGCTAAATATTGTCAGAATTTATTTTCGAAATATAATTCTCGGAAAATATGGAATGAGTTAAAAAGAGTGGGAATAAAAAATGGTAATGAAAATAGAAATGCATCCAATATTGATGTTGAGCAATGTAATTAATTTTTATATAACTTTCCATACCGATCCCTCCTTCAATTTTGTACTTACAAGAAACAAGTGCCACTAACGGTGGTTTTTCTTTTCGAAGTGTTAATGAATTTGAGGTTTGGAGCGCAATGAGGAGGATTAAATCAAATTGCATAGATCCAGATGGATTGTCCATTAAATTTTTAAAATTAATTTTTTCAATGATCTCAGTACATTTTGCACATATTTTAAATTCTATTAGAGCAACATCTTTATACCCAAGTAGCTGGAAAATGCAAGAGATGTACCGGTGCAAAAGCTTAAAAATTCTTGTGCGGTTTCTGATTTCCGTGCTATTAATGTTTTATCTGTTAGCTCCAAATTGGAGGAATACCTGTCAAATGAGAGATTACTTGCAGACAATCAATCAGGTTTTAGGAGAGGACATAATACAAAAAATCTTGTATTAAATATCATAGAGGAGGTAAGAGCAGCTGTTGACCAGAAAAAACTAGCTTCAAAAATTAGTCTGGATTTTAGTAGGGCGTTTGAATCTATTTCACACGGTGTTGCTCAATAAATTGTTTACATTGTATGGTTTTTCAGCATCAGCATGCCGTTTGATTGATATATTTATAAGACGTATGTCACAGTATATTCAGCTGAATAATAAAGTTTCAACTACCCGAAATGTTTATCGAGGCGTTCCGCAAAGATCTATTTTAGGACATAAATTTTTTTATATAATAATAATGTTTTAAACCAGTTATCAGCTTCCAAAGATTAACTCTATGCCGACGATTTGCAATTTGTTGCCATTTCGGATTGGGGATATGAGCTCGATTTTGTAATAAATAATGATATGCAAGAAATAGACCGTTGGTGAGCTAACAAGTATATCTATAATATTTATAGGCTAGGTGGTTTCTTGTTTTATTAAATGTTTCAAAATCAAAAGCTATGCTTTTTGGTTTCTGTGGTCAAGTAAAACCAACTATTTTAGTAAATGATGAAATCATTGATTTTATTTCGTATTTTAAAGTTTTAGGTATATATGTTGATAACCAACTTACATATCTTCACCACATTAATTTTGTAGTCACTAATATTATTACCGATTAAAATTAGAAAACAAATTGTTCACGCTCTTCTCATGCCGCACAGTGGCGCCCGTAGAGCAAACGAGGTTGCAAAAATCAAAATTTTCGTGTGCGCCGACGAAGTTTCGAATAAACCCATGTTATAGGAAACTTTTCAACGATTTCAAATATGCTACTGTTAATAATATGACATTTTTAGTTTAGAAGATATAACCGTTCAAAGTTGACCGACTTTCGGTTTTCAAAAAAACACACAATTTTTAGTCAATTTGTTGCGATTTCAGGTGTATTATCACGAAAAATAGGTAACGAATCGCCTTATTTTTTGTTTGTATTGATTGATGTATTTATTAAATGTATAATGATAAAAAAAAAAAAATTAACTGTTTGCTTTGCGTTTCTCCTGGTAAATCACTATTAAAAACTATCCGTTTTTTCACTATTTTTCAACTTTGACGGAAAATAAAAAATCTATATTTTTCTATATTTGCCATATTTGCAAAACATGTTCTTTGATGATTTCTTTACATAATTCAAAAGGTTTTATCTGCCCGTACGTTCCGTTTGGCTTCTAGAGGCAAAAAAGGTTACAAAGACATGGTTGCAGAAATTGTATGGCGCGCATCCCTTACATGTTTTGACTGACAGTAGTTTGATCTAATAGTTTGAAAATTGCATTTTAAGTCGGTTGTCTACCTGTGAGCCTCTGCCAAAGTCTTCTCCCAATATTCTGTTACAGACACAGCATGCACAAAAAACTACTCATTGAAATTCGCAGGTACGCACCTCACTTAAAAACTACTTTGGAGTACAAATGGTCAAGAACAATATTGACTTATGGTCCCTCAGGTAGGCACAAATCTTATTTAGACACGAGCATAATATCAAAAATTGCATAATTCAGCCTAAATCCATATGTATGCAGGGAACAGGTAAATTTTTAGGCATGGTAGCATAAGCCTATATATTGCAAAATAAGCATAATGACTTATGGTCCCTCCAGGTAGGCACAAATCTTATTTAGACACGAGCATAATATAAAAACTGCATAATTCAGCCTAAATCCATATGCATGCAGGGAACAGGTAAATTTTTAGGCATGGTAGCATAAGCCTATATATTGCAAAATAAGCATAATGCCTGGATTAGTCTACGACTGAAAGGTGGCGCAACAAGTACTGAAACCATGGCGTTAAACAAGTAAAGTACTGAAAACATGGCGTTGAACAATTTAAAATTATTTGAACTGTTTAGAAGGTCAACCACACCAAAGTTTTTCACGGAAGCTGCTTTAGAAGAACTTGATAGCTTATACGGAAATATTGAGAGAAGCGAAATTATAAAAAATAATTTTTATCTGATATATGCAAATATTAAGGCAAAATGGGTGAAATCTAATCGAACCATTCAGAACTTCAACTCCAAATACGAGGACTGGCTTAATGAAGACACCATCCTGGATATATTAGCAGTAGATAAACCCACCACATCAACCAGAGGAGCAAAAGGAAGGCCAAAAAAAAGTATTGAGGAGTGTTCAATTTTCACAAGAAAGAGCAAACTTGCCAATGCCACCAATGACTTGACCACGAAGCATTTATCGGACGCGCTGTCTATTAAATATACAAAGGATAATGAAAGAGTTAGGTCGCAGATTACAAAATCTGTTGCTGATGCAAGCCCACTGCGACTAAAAAGGATTAAGGAAAGCATTCCCACGCCCACAAACGCACACATTAAAAAGTATGGTTCCGAAGAAGCCTTGGCCTTGTTAATGGACTTACAACTTTCCAAAGAAAAATATGAGATACTACGGGCATCCTTGACGCGACACGGAGCTGACGTTTTACCAGGATACAAGCATATTACGCAAGCCAAAATATATTCACGGCCACTGCATACGGAGTTTACGGAAGTCTCTGTGAAAGCCAATCTGCAGGATCTCATGGGCCATACAGCAAAACGGTTGTTGGAGAGTCTTCCCGAAAATGAGGTGAAAATTCTTCCTGAGAAACTGACATTGATCAGCAAATGGGGCTGCGATGGATCATCCGGACAAAGCGTTTATAAGCAAAGGATATCTTCCGATGACGCTACAATAGCGGACGGAAATATGTTTATGGCATCTGTTGTTCCTTTGCGGCTAAAATCTGATAATTCCCTAAACTGGAAAAATCCACGTCCGTCATCAGTGCATTATTGCCGACCAATAATGTTAAAGTTTGCAAAGGAATCGGCAGAACTCATAAGGACCACGGTGAAGGACATTGAAGAACAAATAAGCAAGATTAAGCCTACAAAGCTGCAAATTGGAGAAGGAAAATATATTGAATGCAATTACGGGTTCCACCTGACCATGGTTGACGAAAAAGTCGTAAACGAACTGACAGGAACAACCTCAACATTGTCATGCCCGATTTGCAAAAAGAGTCACAAGAACTTTGGTAATTTAAACGATTCTACAAACGAGGAGAATTACGAATATGGAATGTCACCATTGCACGCAAGGATAAGGTGTATGGAGTTCTTGATAAAACTGGCGTATACCCTACCACAAGAGAAGGAAAACTTCGATGAAAATACATCAATAAAGGATAAGGAAAGATCAGAAAGAAGCAAATACAGGATGCTTTTTTTAAACAAGTTGGACTAAAAGTAGACTGCCCCAAGCACGGATACAGTAACTCAAACGATGGAAACACTTCTAGGAGATTTTTTGAAAATGATGAGGCAGTAACTGGAATCACTGGAATTGACAATCAAATCGTGAAAAGATTGGGAACGATCTTGAATGTTTTAAACTGCAAAGAAAATGTCAATTCTACAAAATATGGAGAATATGCATCGAAAACTGCATCTCTTTTAGCAGAAATGTATCCACAGAAGAAGTTGACCCCGACCGTCCATAAAATATTGGCGCATGGCAAAGATATAATTGAGTACCAGTCTTTGCCAATTGGAGAGCTTTCTGAAGAAGCACAGGAGTCTCTTAACAAATTTTATAAAAAATATAGATTGCAGAACACATTCAAAGCATCAAGGGTAAGGCAAAATGAGGACCTATTCAAGATGTTGGCAGCATCTTCCGATCCACTTATTTCTTCCCTGCGGCATGTGAAGTCACGAATAGAGTTAGAAAATAATAATAGTTTAGAAATGATTAGTCTTTTAGATATACCTTCTCTTACGAATTGTGATGAATATTTTACAGAAAATTGAAAAAATAAATTTAAAAAAGAAGTAATTTTTTTTTAATTTGTTGGGTAATAATTTAAAACAGAAAACCCTAAAGAAAAAAAATAAAAACAATCTAAAAATGTAAAAATAATTTTTTTTTAATTACCATAAAATTGATTTTTCTACAAATTTTAACTCTGATAACCCATAAGTTGGCCCCTACAAAGCATAGCACCCTTTCCAAACGCTCATTTCATAGGATGAACAGTTATCTATCATATGCTGTTTAAACTGTTCAATTATGTTACTCGGTTCAAAAGATATGAGTTTTGCAACGAAAAAACTCAAATGGCGCCACTGTGTGCCGATTATATTGTATGGGTTGGAGATATTTTCTGGTACACGTGATACTAGTTTTGAAAAGATAAAGAAAGGGTATACTAACAGAATTATTCGGTACGTGTATCACCTTCGTCCTCGTGACCATGTATCCGAACATGTTTGTTATTTTTTATGATGTAGTTTCGATGAATTTGTTAGTGTAAGGTTGCTCACGCTATTTTATAAAATATTTAAATTTGGCTTCCCAGCTTACATATTTAGCATCGAAACTGACACTTTCAAGCTCATCACGAACTTGTGCTCTTATTTGTCCCCGATTCAATACAACCATAATGCAAAGATCTTTTATGATACGAGTTATTCGTTTATGGAACAGCATAATACCACATAGTAATCGATATTTTAAAATTGAATTGAATATATATGTTGTATAAGCAATTATAAAGTAGACGTTGTTGATGCCCCTTTTCTGACATACAATTTAAAAATTTTTACCCATATTCGTGTTTTAGGGATGCAAAATAATATTAAGTTAATAAATCAATTATTTATGTTATATCTTATTAAGCTATATATTAAGTATTTTACAAATTTCTACTGTGTTAATATTAACTCTGTAATCACTTTTGGCCTAAAAAAGGCTTTTTGGTTATATGTAAATAAATGAAATGAAATGAAATGAAATTAAACGAAATGAAATGAAATGAAATGAAATGAAAAGAAATGAAATGAAATGAAATGAAATGAAATGAAATGAAATGAAATGAAATGAAATGAAAAGAAATGAAATGAAATGAAAATCAGTTACCATCCGTTCCAATCACATATGCTACTAGCACAAACGAAACTTACGAAGTGATTAAAAAAATACTCTGGTTTGTCAAATTTGTCACCCATAAATGGAAAGTCATCGCTGATTTAAAGGTATTGACAATTTTATTTGGATTGCAAGCTGGTAACACAAAACATCCAAATCGGTATGATCGCAAAGTGTGGCCACCTCGTGAGTCGTATCAAAAGGCGAGAGAAATATTTTAAACATCCCATTAGTTAAAGCTGAGAATGTTATTCTGCCACCTAAAGTTACGATATATGAAGCAATTTGTAAAAAAACTTGATGTAAACAGTGAAGCTTCTTGCCATCTTAAAGCGGTATTTCCGAAATTAACTGAAGGCAAAATAGAAGGAGGTATTTATGTATTTAATACCTTTTTATCTGTTCGAATAATTTTAGTTATTTTTATTGGACCACAAATTCTAAAATTATGAGAGATGAGAACTTTATGAGGAAACTAAGTTTTGTTGCGCTATCGGGCAAACATTTTTGAGTTGAAGGACCAAAAATGTTATTTTTGCAATAATTTTGTTTGTGCATACACTTATTCCAAAATTTTGTTTTTATTAAACTCAGTGAATTTTTAACGCATATTTAAAACCAAACCTGCATTTTACTCGCAAATGAAGATAGTTTTATTGTACGTTATAAATTATACGGTTCCTAAATAAAAACGTGAAAAAAAACATCTCCAAAGTTGAAAATTATAGAATTAAAAAAAATTAGTTTGCAAGAGGAATACGCACATACGTCTCAATATTACTTAAATTTCATGTTCATATCTTCGAATGGCCTGACCTTAGAAGAATTGTTTTTCTACGGTGAAGAGAAAATATATATTGTATGTTTAAATTTTAAAGAATTACAATAAAAATTCTTATAAACTTTATAAATTTTTCTGGTGGTAACTGAATTTCCACCAATCTTTTTCTGTGTGTGAAATTTTCATGCCGAGGGTTTCATACCAGAAGGGCGTAGCGATTAACATGCGCTAGTCTCAGGTGTTTAGTCAAACTAACCATCTCTAAATAGTGTCATAAACACTACTTAGAAGACTTTAACCAGTGATGCTTTATTTCGATTTTTTTCCTGACATGCACTTCATCCTTCATGCTGCATATTTGTAAGAAATCCATAAAAAACGTTAGTTGCAAAAAAATGTATCCTGAATAATTGCAACATCTGTTGACAGATTGTAACTGAATTAAGTAACTTGACCTAACTAAGGCAACATTAAAGGCTGTTAAGAATACAAAGAGACGAATACCAAAATTACAATGAAAAAACAAACAATGATGAAACGATTAGACGCAAAATCCCTCAAGCAGTATATATGGATAGATGAGATGAAAAGTGCAACTTATTCGTAGTTGAATAAAAAACGTTGCATTGCAAACTCGTGTATTCAACCACATTCATAGATCCAATAATAACAAAGCAAACTAAATAACTAACCACCTAGAGGAAAAAATCTGCATCACATTCCAATATGTGATCAGTGGAAGCCTAAAAAACGCAATTTTTTCACGGTATGCCAGCATACACCCGTAAAGCCAACTTAAGTCGTTGGTCATATTGTTATCGACTAGTCGACTCTGTTCTGTTAGGCCGGTAAATTTCTACATATGTGTGTATAAATTTGAATACTTGTGGGTTTGTGCACTGTATCACATGACAATAAGATTTCTTCTTTTTTTTTACATCTGCGACAGTGTTGAAACATCGTTTGCAAGTGATGAATAAAAAAGATGCATTCACTTGCATGCCTCCGGAACTTTTGCATAAACATTCTACGTTTAACTTTAGTTGGTTTGTACGTTTCGCTTGTCTTTCACACTTCATCCATTTGGTTGCAAAAGATATTCCTAACATTAACAGACACGCACACCGATGCACATTTACATCAGATATACAGTAAGTAAAGCACCGAGCACATGAATTGTGGCCGTTATCGCTATATGGTGTTGCTGTTCTTATTCTTTTTGTTGTTGTTGTTACTTGCGAATTAATTCGTGATTGTAGTAAACACAAAAAATTCCAATTGAATATGAAAAAAGTGTACGTAGCTCATGGAGGAGTACTAGTAAAAAACAAAACTGCCATATAATGGATAAATGAAATGTGATTTTTTTTGTTGTTTGTGTCTAACAGGTGTTTAAACATCTAGAACAAATGAGTGGATAATTGGAAGAAACATTTTTGTGAATCTGAATTTGGTTTTATTATTTCAATTAAGTAGTCATTATTGTTTTCGTCATAAAATGTGCTGCCGTATTAGTTAATGTTTGGTTCTGCTTCTGACTTCCTTGCAAATAATTATTTGCAAAAAAAATTAAATTTTTGTATGATACCTGATAACCACAATATTTTTTTGATGATTATGGCCTAGCAGCAAAAACAGTCGAAAGTTCAAATTCTATGGATAAGTTTAAAAAAAAATTTTTTTTTTAAATTTTGGATTTTTTAAAAAGATGTTCAACCGATTTTGTCATAACTTGAAACTTAGCCACTTTTGTTAAAAGAAACATTTCCAATTAAATTTTGTCTAAGTTCTGTTAATTATATTTTTTATATACTCATCAGTTTCGGAGATATTCAGAATGAAATGATGAAAAAATTTTTTTGCCCAATATTTAAATATATTTATTTTTTTAAATTCATAAAAAAAAATCTAAAATGGCAAAACATAAAATTTCTTATTTGCTAAATTGTAAAGCTACATGAACTGAAATTAAAACGAGCCATGATTCTACTTTTTTTTATCTACTGTAAACTTCAGGTTTTGATTCTTTTATAAGGAACCAAATAAAATCTTCCATCATATTTTCGTTCCGTAACACCTCATAACGTTGCACCATGGGCTTAAGTTGTTGGTGGAACCGTTCATCATTCTCGTCGTTGACTTCACCAAGGTGTGAAGGGAAAAATTCCAAGAAATGTATGAAAAGTATTATTAGAGATATATTTACACCCGATTTTCGAATGGCTAAGTAAATCACGAACGATTTGTTCATAATCTGCTCTCCGCTTATATCACAAAAACTTCGAAGCAATCAATCAAAAATGTGTCAATTGTAGGACTACGGAGTAGTTTTCGGATTTATGGACCATTGAAAACGGCTTCAGAATTTTTTCCTATCAAAACATTTGTGAATATTGTTTTTAAATAAGTAAATCTTTGTCTAGTGCCTTAAAATAACTTTTATGTATAAAAATTAAAAATTAAGAATTAAAAATTAAAATTTAAAAATTAAAAACAAAAAATTAAAAATTTAAATTTAAATTTTAAAATTTTAAATTTTAAATTTTAAAATTAAAAACTAAAAATTAAAAATTAAAAATTAAAAATTATGATTAAAAATTAAAAATTGAAAATTAAAAATCAAAAATTAAAAATTAAAAATTAAAAATAAAAAATTAAAAACTAAAAATTAAAAATTAAAAATTAAAAATTAAAAATTAAAAATTCAAACTTCAAAATTCAAAATTCAAAATTTAAAAATTAAAAATTAAAAATTAAAAATTAAAAATTATAAATTAAAAATTAAAAATTAATAATTAAAAATTAAAAATTAAAAATTAAAAATTAAAAATTAAAAATTGAAAATTAAAAATTAAAAATTAAAAATTAAAAATTAAAAATTAAAAATTAAAAATTTAAAATTAAAAATTGAAAATTAAAAATTAAAAATTAAAAATTAAAAATTAAAAATTAAAAATTAAAAATTAAAAATTAAAAATTAAAAATTAAAAATTAAAAATTAAAAATTAAAAATTAAAAATTAAGAATTAAAAATTAAAAATTAAAAATTAAAAATTAAAAATTAAAAATTAAAAATTAAAAATTAAAAATTATATATTAAAAATTAAATATAAAAAATTAAAAATTAAAAATTAAAAATGAAAAATTAAAATTAAAAATTAAAAATTAAAATTAAAAATTAAAATTTAAAAATTAAAAATTAAAAATTAAAAATTAAAAATTAAAAATTAATAATTAAAAATTAAAAATTAAAAATTAAAAACTAAAAATTAAAAATTAAAAATTAAAAATTAAAAATTAAAAATTAAAAATTAAAAGTTAAAAATTAAAAATTAAAAATTAAAAATTAAAAATTAAAAATTAAAAATTAAAAATTAAAAATTAAAAATTAAAAATTAAAAATTAAAAATTAAAAATTAAAAATGAAAAATTAAAAATTAAAAATTAAAAATTAAAAATTAAAAATTAAAAATTAAAAATTAAAAATTAAAAATTAAAAATTAAAAATTAAAAATTAAAAATTAAAAATTAAAAATTAAAAATTAAAAATTAAAAATTAAAAATTAAAAATTAAAAATTAAAAATTAAAAATTAATAATTAAAAATTAAAAATTAAAAATTAAAAATTAAAAATTAAAAATAAAAAAATAAAAATTAAAAATTAAAAATTAAAAATTAAAAATTAAAAATTAAAAATTAAAAATTAAAAATTAAAAATTAAAAATTAAAAATTAAAAATTAAAAATTAAAAATTAAAAATTAAAAATTAAAAATTAAAAATTAAAAATTAAAAATTAAAAATTAAAAATTAAAAATTATATATAAAAAATTAAAAATTAAAAATTAAAAATTAAAAATTAAAAATTAAAAATTAAAAATAAAAAATTAAAAATTAAGAATTAAAAATGAAAAATTAAAAATTAAAAATTAAAAGTTAAAAATTAACAATTAAAAATTAAAAATTAAAAATTGAAAATTAAAAATTAAAAATTAAAATTTCAAAATTAAAAATTAAAAACTAAAAATTAAAAATTAAAAATTAAAAATTAAAAATTTAAAATTAAAAATTAAGTATTAAAAATTAAAAATTAAAAATTAAAAATTTAAAATTAAAAATTAAAAATTAAAAATTAAAAATTAAAAATTAAAAATTAAAAATTAAAAATTAAAAATTAAAAATTAAAAATTAAAAATTAAAAATTAAAAATTAAAAATTAAAAATTAAAAATTAAAAATTAAAAATTAAAAATTAAAAATTAAAAATTAAAAATTAAAAATTAAAAATTAAAAATTAAAAATTAAAAATTAAAAATTAAAAATTAAAAATTAAACATTAAAAATTTAAATTAAAATTAAAATTAAAAATTAAAAATTAAAAATTAAAAACAAGTAAGAAAATTATAGTCGGTCTAGCCCGACTATACGATACCCTATACCATGGTTTAGAGACCCTTTCTCTTCAATCCAACTAATTAGATATAGCAAATAAGCATAAACCAAATTTGAGTGCTATTTTTATTAATTTTTTTCGCTGCAGATATGAAAAAGTTCATATCGGATAATATATTTATATGGGGACTAGGTCGAAAAATAGACCGATCCTGACCATATTTGGTAAAGTCACCTATACTTTGAAAAAATATATACAAACCAAATTTGAGAAAAAGCTGTGCAATATTTTTGTTTTTTGATAGATTTAAGTGAATATCGGGAAGCAGCTCTATATGGGGCCTATGACTAAGAATTTTCCTATAGGGATTGTTTTTGAACTACTGATTAATGGATGTAATAAACACATACAAACTCAAATTGACTGATATCTATATGATAATTTTGAACTTATGGCAATTTATGTCGATTTCATAGTGGTCATTTGTATGGGGACTAGGTCTGAACATGGACCGATTCTCACGAATTTCAATAGTGTTCATGCCATGGCCGATGAAAGCTTATTTACCAAATTTCATCAAAACATATTCATATTTGCGACCTGTAGTTTGATTACAAGGTTTACATGGACACACAGACGGACGGACGGACGGACGGACATTGCTATTTCGACTCAAAAAGTGATTCTGCGCCGATCGGTAAAATTAAAGATGGGTCTAGGACGAATATTTTTGGTTATTACAAACAGCAGCACAAACTCATTATACCCAAACCAAATAGTGGTATAGGGTATAATTAAAAATTAAAAATTAAAAATATAAAATTAAAAATTAAAAATTAAAAATTCAAAATTCAAAATTAGAAATTAAAAATTAAAAATTAAAAATTAAAAATTAAAAATTAAAAATTAAAAATTAAATATTAAAAATTAAAAATTAAAAATTAAAAATTAAAAATTAAAAATTTAAAAATTAAAAATTAAAAATTAAAAATTAAAAATTAAAAATTAAAACTTAAAAATTAAAAATTAAAAATTAAAAATTAAAAATTAAAAATTAAAAATTAAAAATTAAAAATTAAAAATTAAAAATTAAAAATTAAAAATTAAAAATTAAAAATTAAAAATTTAAAAATTAAAAATTAAAAATTAAAAATTAAAAATTAAAAATTAAAAATTAAAAATTAAAAATTAAAAATTAAAAATTAAAAATTAAAAATTAAAAATTAAAAATTAAAAATTAAAAATTAAAAATTAAAAATTAAAAATTAAAAATTAAAAATTAAAAATTAAAAATTAAAAATTAAAAATTAAAAATTAAAAATTAAAAATTAAAAATTAAAAATTAAAAATTAAAAATTAAAAATTAAAAATTAAAAATTAAAAATTAAAAATTAAAAATTAAAAATGAAAAATTAAAAATTAAAAATTAAAAATTAAAAATTAAAAATTAAAAATTAAAAATTAAAAATTAAAAATTAAAAATTAAAAATAAAAAATTAAAAATTAAAAATTAAAAATAAAAATTAAAAATTAAAAATTAAAAATTAAAAATTAAAAATTAAAAATTAAAAATTAAAAATTAAAAATTAAAAATTAAAAATTAAAAATTAAAAATTAAAAATTAAAAATTAAAAATTAAAAATTAAAAATTAAAAATTAAAAATTAAAAATTAAAAATTAAAAATTAAAAATTAAAAATTAAAAATTAAAAATTAAAAATTAAAAATTAAAAATTAAAAATTAAAAATTAAAAATTAAAAATTAAAAATTAAAAATTAAAAATTAAAAATTAAAAATAAAAAATAAAAAATTAAAAATTAATAATTAAAAATTAAAAATTAAAAATTAAGAATTAAAAATTAAAAATTAAAAATTTAAAATTAAACATTAAAAATTAAAAATTAAAATTAAAATTAAAATTAAAATTAAAATTAAAAATTAAAAATTAAAAATTAAAAATTAAAATTTAAAAATTAAAAATAAAAAATTGAAAGATTAAAAACTAAAAATTAAAAATTAAAAATTTAAAATTTAAAATTAAAAATTAAAAATTAAAAATTAGAAATTAAAAATTAAAAATTAAAAATTAAAAATTAAAAATTAAAAATTAAAAATTAAAAATTAAAAATTAAAAATTATAAATTAAAAATTAAAAATTAAAAATTAAAAACTAAAAATTAAAAATTAAAAATTAAAAATTAAAAATTAAAAATTAAAAATTAAAAATTAAAAATTAAAAATTAAAGATTAAAAATTAAAAATTAAAAATTAAAAATTAAAAATTAAAAATTAAAAATTAAAAATTAAAAATTAAAAAATTAAAAATTAAAAATTAAAAATTAAAAATTAAAAATTAAAAATTAAAAATTAAAAATTAAAATTAAAAATTAAAAATTAAGGTTAAAAATTAAAAATTAAAAATTAAAAATTAAAAATTAAAAATTAAAAATTAAAAATTAAAACTTAAAAAATTAAAAATTAAAAATTAAAAATTAAAAATTAAAAATTAAAAATTAAAAATTAAAAATTAAAAATTAAAAATTAAAAATTAAAAATTAAAAATTAAAAATTAAATATTAAAAATTAAAAATTAAAAATGAAAAATTAAAAATTAAAAATTAAAAATGAAAAATTAAAAATTAAAAATTAAAAATTAAAAATTAAAAATTAAAAATTAAAAATTAAAAATTAAAAATTAAAAATAAAAATTAAAAATTAAAAATTAAAAATTAAAAATTAAAAATTAAAAATTAAAAATTAAAAATTAAAAATTAAAAATTAAAAATTAAAAATTAAAAATTAAAAATTAAAAATTAAAAATTAAAAATTAAAAATTAAAAATTAAAAATTAAAAATTAAAAATTAAAAATTAAAAATTAAAAATTAAAAATTAAAAATTAAAAATTAAAAATTAAAAATTAAAAATTAAAAATTAAAAATTAAAAATTAAAAATTAAAAATTAAAAATTAAAAATTAAAAAAATAAAAAATTAAAAATTAATAATTAAAAATTAAAAATTAAAAATTAAGAATTAAAAATAAAAATTAAAAATTTAAAATTAAACATTAAAAATTAAAAATTAAAATTAAAATTAAAATTAAAAATTAAAAATTAAAAATTAAAAATTAAAAATTAAAAATTAAAATTTAAAAATTAAAAATAAAAAATTGAAAGATTAAAAACTAAAAATTAAAAATTAAAAATTTAAAATTTAAAATTAAAAATTAAAAATTAAAAATTAGAAATTAAAAATTAAAAATTAAAAATTAAAAATTAAAAATTAAAAATTAAAAATTAAAAATTAAAAATTAAAAATTAAAAATTAAAATAAAAATTAAAAATTAAAAATTAAAAATTAAAAATTAAAAATTAAAAATTAAAAATTAAAAATTAAAAATTAAAAATTAAAAATTAAAAATTAAAAATTAAAATTAAAAATTAAAAATTAAAAATTAAAAATTAAAAATTAAAAATTAAAAATTAAAAATTAAAAATTAAAAATTAAAAATTAAAAATTAAAAATTAAAAATTAAAAATTAAAAATTAAAAATTAAAAATTAAAAATTAAAAATTAAAAATTAAAAATTAAAAATTAAAAATTAAAAATTAAAAATTAAAAATTAAAAATAAAAATTAAGGTTAAAAATTAAAAATTAAAAATTAAAAATTAAAAATTAAAAATTAAAAATTAAAAATTAAAAATTAAAAATTAAAAATTAAAAATTAAAAATTAAAAAATTAAAAATTAAAAATTAAAAATTAAAAATTAAAAATTAAAAATTAAAAATTAAAAATTAAAAATTAAAAATTAAAAATTAAAAATTAAAAATTAAAAATTAAAAATTAAAAATTAAAAATTAAAAATTAAAAATTAAAAATTAAAAATTAAAAATTAAAAATTAAAAATTAAAATTAAAAATTAAAAATTAAAAATTAAAAATTAAAAATTAAAAATTAAAAATTAAAAATTAAAAATTAAAAATTAAAAATTAAAAATTAAAAATTAAAAATTAAAAATTAAAAATTAAAAATTAAAAATTAAAATTAAAAATTAAAAATTAAAAATTAAAAATTAAAAATTAAAAATTAAAAATTAAAAATTAAAAATTAAAAATTAAAAATTAAAAATTAAAAATTAAAAATTAAAAATTAAAAATTAAAAATTAAAAATTAAAAATTAAAAATTAAAAATTAAAAATTAAAAATTAAAAATTAAAAATTAAAAATTAAAAATTAAAAATTAAAAATTAAAAATTAAAAATTAAAAATTAAAAATTAAAAATTAAAAATTAAAAATTAAAAATTAAAAATTAAAAATTAAAAATTAAAAATTAAAAATTAAAAATTAAAAATTAAAAATTAAAAATTAAAAATTAAAAATTAAAAATTAAAAATTAAAAATTAAAAATTAAAAATTAAAAATTAAAAATTAAAAATTAAAAATTAAAAATTAAAAATTAAAAATTAAAAATTAAAAATTAAAAATTAAAAATTAAAAATTAAAAATTAAAAATTAAAAATTAAAAATTAAAAATTAAAAATTAAAAATTAAAAATTAAAAATTAAAAATTAAAAATTAAAAATTAAAAAATTAAAAATTAAAAATTAAAAATTAAAAATTAAAAATTAAAAATTAAAAATTAAAAATTAAAAATTAAAAATTAAAAATTAAAAATTAAAAATTAAAAATTAAAAATTAAAAATTAAAAATTAAAAATTAAAAATTAAAAATTAAAAATTAAAAATAAAAATTAAAAATTAAAAATTAAAAATTAAAAATTAAAAATTAAAAATTAAAAATTAAAAATTAAAAATTAAAAATTAAAAATTTAAAAATTAAAAATTAAAAATTAAAAAATTAAAAATTCACAAATTAATTAAAAATTAGAAATTAAAAATTAAAAATTAAAAATTAAAAATTAAAAATTAAAAATTAAAAATTAAAAATTAAAAATTAAAAATTAAAAATTAAAAATTAAAAATTAAAAATTAAAAATTAAAAATTAAAAATTTAAAAATAAAAAATTAAAAATTAAAAATTAAAAATTAAAAATTAAAAATTAAAAATTAAAAATTAAAAATTAAAAATTAAAAATTAAAAATTAAAAATTAAAAATTAAAAATTAAAAATTAAAAATTAAAAATTAAAAATTAAAAATTAAAAATTAAAAATTAAAAATTAAAAATTAAAAATTAAAAATTAAAAATTAAAAATTAAAAATTAAAAATTAAAAATTAAAAATTAAAAATTAAAATTAAAAAATTAAAAATTAAAAATTAAAAATTAAAAATTAAAATTAAAAATTAAATATTAAAAATTAAAATAATTAAAAATGAAAAATTAAAAATTAAAAATTAAAAATTAAAAATTAAAAATTAAAAATTAAAAATTAAAAATTAAAAATTAAAACTTAAAAATTAAAAATTAAAAATTAAAAATTAAAAATTAAAAATTAAAAATTAAAAATTAAAAATTAAAAATTAAAAATTTAAAAATTAAAAATTAAAAATTAAAAAATTAAAAATTAAAAATTAAAAATTAAAAATTAAAAATTAAAAATTAAAAATTAAAAATTAAAAATTAAAAATTAAAAATTAAAAATTAAAAATTAAAAATTAAAAATTAAAAATTAAAAATTAAAAATTAAAAATTAAAAATTAAAAATTAAAAATTAAAAATTAAAAATTAAAAATTAAAAATTAAAAATTAAAAATTAAAAAATTAAAAATTAAAAATTAAAAATTAAAAATTAAAAATTAAAAATTAAAAATTAAAAATTAAAAATTAAAAATTAAAAATTAAAAATTAAAAATTAAAAATTAAAAATTAAAAATTAAAATTAAAAATTAAAAATTAAAAATTAAAAATTAAAAATTAAAAATTAAAAATTAAAAATTAAAAATTAAAAATTAAAAATTAAAAATTAAAAATTAAAAATTAAAAATTAAAAAATTAAAAATTAAAAATTAAAAATTAAAAATTAAAAATTAAAAATTAAAAATTAAAAATTAAAAATTAAAAATTAAAAATTAAAAATTAAAAATTAAAAATTAAAAATTAAAAATTAAAAATTAAAAATTAAAAATTAAAAATTAAAAATTAAAAATTAAAAAATTAAAAATTAAAAATTAAAAATTAAAAATTAAAAATTAAAAATTAAAAATTAAAAATTAAAAATTAAAAATTAAAAATTAAAATTAAAAATTAAAAATTAAAAATTAAAAATTAAAAATTAAAAATTAAAAATTAAAAATTAAAAATTAAAAATTAAAAATTAAAAATTAAAATTAAAAATTAAAAATTAAAAATTAAAATTAACATTAAAAATTAAAAATTAAAAATTAAAATTAAAATTAAAATTAAAAATTAAAAATTAAAAATTAAAAATTAAAAATTAAAAATTAAAAATTAAAAATTAAAAATTAAAAATTAAAAATTAAAAATTAAAAATTTAAAAATTAAAAATTAAAAATTAAAAATTAAAAATTAAAAATTAAAAATTAAAAATTAAAAATTAAAAATTAAAAATTAAAAATTAAAAATTAAAAATTAAAAATTAAAAATTAAAAATTAAAAATTAAAAATTAAAAATTAAAAATTAAAATTAAAAATTAAAAATTAAAAATTAAAAATTAAAAATTAAAAATTAAAAATTAAAAATTAAAAATTAAAAATTAAAAATTAAAATTAAAAATTAAAAATTAAAAATTAAAAATTAAAAATTAAAAATTAAAAATTAAAAATTAAAAATTAAAAATTAAAAATTAAAAATTAAAAATTAAAAATTAAAAATTAAAAATTAAAAATTAAAAATTAAAAATTAAAAATTAAAATTAAAAATTAAAAATTAAAAATTAAAAATTAAAAATTAAAAATTAAAAATTAAAAATTAAAAATTAAAAATTAAAAATTAAAAATTAAAAATTAAAAATTAAAAATTAAAAATTAAAAATTAAAAATTAAAAATTAAAAATTAAAAATTAAAAATTAAAAATTAAAAATTAAAAATTAAAAATTAAAAAATTAAAAATTAAAAATTAAAAATTAAAAATTAAAAATTAAAAATTAAAAATTAAAAATTAAAAATTAAAAATAAAAATTAAAAATTAAAAATTAAAAATTAAAAATTAAAAATTAAAAATTAAAAATTAAAAATTAAAAATTAAAAATTAAAAATTAAAAATTAAAAATTAAAAATTAAAAATTAAAAATTAAAAATTAAAAATTAAAAATTAAAAATTAAAAATTAAAATTAAAAATTAAAAATTAAAAATTAAAAATTAAAAATTAAAAATTAAAAATTAAAAATTAAAAATTAAAAATTAAAAATTAAAAATTAAAAATTAAAAATTAAAAATTAAAAATTAAAAATTAAAAATTAAAAATTAAAAATTAAAAATTAAAAATTAAAAATTAAAAATTAAAAATTAAAAATTAAAAATTAAAAATTAAAAATTAAAAATTAAAAATTAAAAATTAAAAATTAAAAATTAAAAATTAAAAATTAAAAATTAAAAATTAAAAATTAAAAATTAAAAATTAAAAATTAAAAATTAAAAATTAAAAATTAAAAATTAAAAATTAAAAATTAAAAATTAAAAATTAAAAATTAAAAATTAAAAATTAAAAATTAAAAATTAAAAATTAAAAATTAAAAATTAAAAATTAAAAATTAAAAATTAAAAATTAAAAAATTAAAAATTAAAAATTAAAAATTAAAAATTAAAAATTAAAAATTAAAAATTAAAAATTAAAAATTAAAAATTAAAAATTAAAAATTAAAAATTAAAAATTAAAAATTAAAAATTAAAAATTAAAAATTAAAAATTAAAAATTAAAAATTAAAAATTAAAAATTAAAAATTAAAAATTAAAAATTAAAAATTAAAAAATTAAAAATTAAAAATTAAAAATTAAAAATTAAAAATTAAAAATTAAAAATTAAAAATTAAAAATTAAAAATTAAAAATTAAAAATTAAAAATTAAAAATTAAAAATTAAAAAAAAATTAAAAATTAAAATTAAAATTAAAAATTAAAAATTAAAAATTAAAAATTAAAAATTAAAAATTAAAAATTAAAAATTAAAAATTAAAAATTAAAAATTAAAAATTTAAAATTAAAAATTAAAAATTAAAAATTAAAAATTAAAAATTAAAAATTAAAAATTAAAAATTAAAAATTAAAAATTAAAAATTAAAAATTAAAAATTAAAAATTAAAAATTAAAAATTAAAAATTAAAAATTAAAAATTAAAAATTAAAAATTAAAATTAAAAATTAAAAATTAAAAATTAAAAATTAAAAATTAAAATTAAAAATTAAAAATTAAAAATTAAAAATTAAAAATTAAAAATTAAAAATTAAAAATTAAAATTAAAAATTAAAAATTAAAAATTAAAAATTAAAAATTAAAAATTTAAAAATTAAAAATTAAAAATTAAAAATTAAAAATTAAAAATTAAAAATTAAAAATTAAAATTAAAAATTAAAAATTAAAATTAAAAATTAAAAATTAAAAATTAAAAATTAAAAATTAAAAATTAAAAATTAAAAAATTAAAAATTAAAAATTAAAAATTAAAAATTAAAAATTAAAAATTAAAAATTAAAAATTAAAAATTAAAAATTAAAAATTAAAAATTAAAAATTAAAAATTAAAAATTAAAAATTAAAAATTAAAAATTAAAAATTAAAAATTAAAAATTAAAAATTAAAAATTAAAAAATTAAAAATTAAAAATTAAAAATTAAAAATTAAAAATTAAAAATTAAAAATTAAAAATTAAAAATTAAAAATTAAAAATTAAAAATTAAAAATTAAAAATTAAAAATTAAAAATTAAAAATTAAAAATTAAAAATTAAAAATTAAAAATTAAAAATTAAAAATTAAAAATTAAAAATTAAAAATTAAAAATTAAAAATTAAAAATTAAAAATTAAAAATTAAAAATTAAAAATTAAAAATTAAAAATTAAAAATTAAAAATTAAAAATTAAAAATTAAAAATTAAAAATTAAAAATTAAAAATTAAAAATTAAAAATTAAAAATTAAAAATTAAAAAATTAAAAATTAAAAATTAAAAATTAAAAATTAAAAATTAAAAATTAAAAATTAAAAATTAAAAATTAAAAATTAAAAATTAAAAATTAAAAATTAAAAATTAAAAATTAAAAATTAAAAATTAAAAATTAAAAATTAAAAATTAAAAATTAAAAATTAAAAATTAAAAATTAAAAATTAAAAATTAAAAATTAAAAATTAAAAATTAAAAATTAAAAATTAAAAATTAAAAATTAAAAATTAAAAATTAAAAATTAAAAATTAAAAATTAAAAATTAAAAATTAAAAATTAAAAATTAAAAATTAAAAATTAAAAATTAAAAATTAAAAATTAAAAATTAAAAATTAAAAATTAAAAATTAAAAATTAAAAATTAAAAATTAAAAATTAAAAATTAAAAATTAAAAATTAAAAATTAAAAATTAAAAATTAAAAATTAAAAATTAAAAATTAAAAATTAAAAATTAAAAATTAAAAATTAAAAATTAAAAATTAAAAATTAAAAATTAAAAATTAAAAATTAAAAAATTAAAAATTAAAAATTAAAAATTAAAAATTAAAAATTAAAAATTAAAAATTAAAAATTAAAAATTAAAAATTAAAAATTAAAAATTAAAAATTAAAAATTAAAAATTAAAAATTAAAAATTAAAAATTAAAAATTAAAAATTAAAAATTAAAAATTAAAAATTAAAAATTAAAAATTAAAAATTAAAAATTAAAAAATATAAAATTAAAAATTAAAATAAAATTAAAAATTAAAAATTAAAAATTAAAAATTAAAAATTAAAAATTAAAAATTAAAAATTAAAAATTAAAAATTAAAAATTAAAAATTAAAAATTAAAAATTAAAAATTAAAAATTAAAAATTAAAAATTAAAAATTAAAAATTAAAAATTAAAAATTAAAAATTAAAAATTAAAAATTAAAAATTAAAAATTAAAAATTAAAAATTAAAAATTAAAAATTAAAAATTAAAAATTAAAAATTAAAAATTAAAAATTAAAAATAAAAATTAAAAATTAAAAATTAAAAATTAAAAATTAAAAATTAAAAATTAAAAATTAAAAATTAAAAATTAAAAATTAAAAATTAAAAATTAAAAATTAAAAATTAAAAATTAAAAATTAAAAATTAAAAATTAAAAATTAAAAATTAAAAATTAAAAATTAAAAATTAAAAATTAAAAATTAAAAATTAAAAATTAAAAATTAAAAATTAAAAATTAAAAATTAAAAATTAAAATTAAAAATTAAAAATTAAAAATTAAAAATTAAAAATTAAAAATTAAAAATTAAAAATTAAAAATTAAAAATTAAAAATTAAAAATTAAAAATTAAAAATAAAAATTAAAAATTAAAAATTAAAAATTAAAAATTAAAAATTAAAAATTAAAAATTAAAAATTAAAATTAAAAATTAAAAATTAAAAATTAAAAATTAAAAATTAAAAATTAAAAATTAAAAATTAAAAATTAAAAATTAAAAATTAAAAATTAAAAATTAAATTAAAAATTAAAAATTAAAAATTAAAAATTAAAAATTAAAAATTAAAAATTAAAAATTAAAAATTAAAAATTAAAAATTAAAAATTAAAAATTAAAAATTAAAAATTAAAAATTAAAAATTAAAAATTAAAAATTAAAAATTAAAAATTAAAAATTAAAAATTAAAAATTAAAAATTAAAAATTAAAAATTAAAAATTAAAAATTAAAAATTAAAAATTAAAAATTAAAAATTAAAAATTAAAAATTAAAAATTAAAAATTAAAAATTAAAAATTAAAAATTAAAAATTAAAAATTAAAAATTAAAAATTAAAAATTAAAAATTAAAAATTAAAAATTAAAAATTAAAAATTAAAAATTAAAAATTAAAAATTAAAAATTAAAAATTAAAAATTAAAAATTAAAATTAAAATTAAAAATTAAAAATTAAAAATTAAAAATTAAAAATTAAAAATTAAAAATTAAAAATTAAAAATTAAAAATTAAAAATTAAAAATTAAAAATTAAAAATTAAAAATTAAAAATTAAAAATTAAAAATTAAAAATTAAAAATTAAAAATTAAAAATTTAAAAATTAAAAATTAAAAATTAAAAATTAAAAATTAAAAATTAAAAATTAAAAATTAAAAATTAAAAATTAAAAATTAAAAATTAAAAATTAAAAATTAAAAATTAAAAATTAAAAATTAAAAATTAAAAATTAAAAATTAAAAATTAAAAATTAAAAATTAAAAATTAAAATTAAAAATTAAAAATTAAAAATTAAAAATTAAAAATTAAAAATTAAAAATTAAAAATTAAAAATTAAAAATTAAAAATTAAAAATTAAAAATAAAAATTAAAAATTAAAAATTAAAAATTAAAAATTAAAAATTAAAAATTAAAAATTAAAAATTAAAAATTAAAAATTAAAAATTAAAAATTAAAAATTAAAAATTAAAAATTAAAAATTAAAAATTAAAAATTAAAAATTAAAAAATTAAAAATTAAAAATTAAAAATTAAAAATTAAAAATTAAAATTAAAAATTAAAAATTAAAAATTAAAATTAAAAATTAAAAATTAAAAATAAAAATTAAAAAATTAAAAATTAAAAATTAAAAAATTAAAAATTAAAAATTAAAAATTAAAAATTAAAAATTAAAAATTAAAAATTAAAAATTAAAAATTAAAAATTAAAAATTAAAAATTAAAAATTAAAAATTAAAAAATATTAAATTAAAAATTAAAAATTAAAAATTAAAAATTAAAAATTAAAAATTAAAAATTAAAAATTAAAAATTAAAAATTAAAATTAAAAATTAAAAATTAAAAATTAAAAATTAAAAATTAAAAATTAAAAATTAAAAATTAAAAATTAAAAATTAAAAATTAAAAATTAAAAATTAAAAATTAAAAATTAAAAATTAAAATTAAAAATTAAAAATTAAAAATTAAAAATTAAAAATTAAAAATTAAAAATTAAAAATTAAAAATTAAAAATTAAAAATTAAAAATTAAAAATTAAAAATTAAAAATTAAAAATTAAAAATTAAAAATTAAAAATTAAAAAATTAAAAATTAAAAATTAAAAATTAAAAATTAAAAATTAAAAATTAAAAATTAAAAATTAAAAATTAAAAATTAAAAATTAAAAATTAAAAATTAAAAATTAAAAAATTAAAAATTAAAAATTAAAAATTAAAAATTAAAAATTAAAAATTAAAAATTAAAAATTAAAAATTAAAAATTAAAAATTAAAAATTAAAAATTAAAAATTAAAAATTAAAAATTAAAAATTAAAATTAAAAATTAAAAATTAAAAATTAAAAATTAAAAATTAAAAATTAAAAATTAAAAATTAAAAATTAAAATTAAAAATTAAAAATTAAAAATTAAAAATTAAAAATTAAAAATTAAAAATTAAAAATTAAAAATTAAAAATTAAAAATTAAAAATTAAAAATTAAAAATTAAAAATTAAAAATTAAAAATTAAAAATTAAAATTAAAAATTAAAAATTAAAAATTAAAAATTAAAAATTAAAAATTAAAAATTAAAAATTAAAAATTAAAAATTAAAAATTAAAAATTAAAAATTAAAAATTAAAAATTAAAAATTAAAAATTAAAAATTAAAAATTAAAAATTAAAAATTAAAAATTAAAAATTAAAAATTAAAAATTAAAAATTAAAAATTAAAAATTAAAAAATTAAAATAAATTAAAAATTAAAAATTAAAAATTAAAAATTAAAAATTAAAAATTAAAAATTAAAAATTAAAAATTAAAAATTAAAAATTAAAAATTAAAATTAAAATTAAAAATTAAAAATTAAAAATTAAAAATTAAAAATTAAAAATTAAAAATTAAAAATTAAAAATTAAAAATTAAAAATTAAAAATTAAAAATTAAAAATTAAAAATTAAAAATTAAAAATTAAAAATTAAAAATTAAAAATTAAAAATTAAAAATTAAAATTAAAAATTAAAAATTAAAATTAAAAATTAAAAATTAAAAATTAAAAATTAAAAATTAAAAATTAAAAATTAAAAATTAAAAATTAAAAATTAAAAATTAAAAATTAAAAATTAAAAATTAAAAATTAAAAATTAAAAATTAAAAATTAAAAATTAAAAATTAAAAATTAAAAATTGAAAATTAAAAATTAAAAATCAAAAATTAAAAATTAAAAATTAAAAATTAAAAATTAAAAATTAAAAATAAAAATTAAAAATTAAAAATTAAAAATTAAAAATTAAAAATTAAATAATTAAAAATTAAAAATTAAAAATTAAAAATTAAAAATTAAAAATTAAAAGTTAAAAATTAAAAATTAAAAATTAAAAAATAAAAATTAAAAATTAAAAATTAAAAATTAAAAATTAAAAATTAAAAATTAAAAATTAAAAATTAAAAATTAAAAATTAAAAATTAAAAATTAAAAATTAAAAATTAAAAATTAAAAATTAAAAATTAAAAATTAAAAATTAAAAATTAAAATTAAAAATTAAAAATTAAAAATTAAAAATTAAAAATTAAAAATTAAAAATTAAAAATTAAAAATTAAAAATTAAAAATTAAAAATTAAAAATTAAAAATTAAAAATTAAAAATTAAAAATTAAAAATTAAAAAATTAAAAATTAAAAATTAAAAATTAAAAATTAAAAATTAAAAATTAAAAATTAAAAATTAAAAATTAAAAATTAAAAATTAAAAATTAAAAATTAAAAATTAAAAATTAAAAATTAAAAATTAAAAATTAAAAATTAAAAATTAAAAATTAAAAATTAAAAATTAAAAATTAAAAATTAAAAATTAAAAATTAAAAATTAAAAATTAAAAATTAAAAATTAAAAATTAAAAATTAAAAATTAAAAATTAAAAATTAAAAATTTAAAAATTAAAAATTAAAAATTAAAAATTAAAAATTAAAAATTAAAAATTAAAAATTAAAAATTAAAAATTAAAAATTAAAAATTAAAAATTAAAAATTAAAAATTAAAAATTAAAAATTAAAAATTAAAAAATTAAAAATTAAAAATTAAAAATTAAAAAATTAAAAATTAAAAATTAAAAATTAAAAATTATTAAATTAAAAATTTTTAAATTTAAAAAATTAGGG
>OY821517.1:206315932-206317317 GCA_963682025.1 Cordilura impudica | reverse complement strand
TTAATTTGAAATTTTTAATTTTTAATTTTTAATTTTTAATTTTTAATTTTTAATTTTTAATTTTTAATTTTTAATTTTTAATTTTTAATTTTTAATTTTTAATTTTTAATTTTTAATTTTTAATTTTTAATTTTTAATTTTTAATTTTTAATTTTTAATTTTTAATTTTTAATTTTTAATTTTTAATTTTTAATTTTTAATTTTTAATTTTTAATTTTTAATTTTTAATTTTTAAATTTTAATTTTTAATTTTTAATTTTTAATTTTTAATTTTTAATGTTTAATGTTTAATTTTTAATTTTTAATTTTTAATTTTTAATTTTTAATTTTTAATTTTTAATTTTTAATTTTTAATTTTTAATTTTTAATTTTTAATTTTTAATTTTTAATTTTTAATTTCTAATTTTTAATTTTTAATTTTTAATTTTTAATTTTTAATTTTTAATTTTTAATTTTTAATTTTTAATTTTTAATTTTTATTTTTAATTTTTAATTTTTAAGTTTTAATTTTTAATTTTTAATTTTAAATTTTAAATTTTTAATTTTTAATTTTTAATTTTTAATTTTTAATTCTTAATTTTTAATTTTTAATTTTTAATTTTTAATTTTTAATTTTTAATTTTTAATTATTTATTTTTAATTTTTATTTTTATTATTAATTTTTAATTTTTATTTTTTTAATTTTTAATTTTTTATTTTTAATTTTTAATTTTTAATTTTTGATTTTTAATTTTTAATTTTTAATTTTTAATTTTTAATTTTTAATTTTTAATTTTTAATTTTTAATTTTTAATTTTTAATTTTTAATTTTTAATTTTTAATTTTTAATTTTTAATTTTTAATTTTTAATTTCTAATTTTTAATTTTTAATTTTTAATTTTTAATTTTTAATTTTTAATTTTTAATTTTTAATTTTTAATTTTTAATTTTTATTTTTATTTTTATTATTAATTTTTAATTTTTATTTTTTTAATTTTTAATTTTTTATTTTTAATTTTTAATTTTTAATTTTTTATTTTTAATTTTTAATTTTTTATTTTTAATTTTTAATTTTTAATTTTTAATTTTTAATTTTTAATTTTTAATTTTTAATTTTTAATTTTTAATTTTTAATTTTTAATTTTTAATTTTTAATTTTTAATTTTTAATTTTTAATTTTTAATTTTTAATTTTTAATTTTTAATTTTTAATTTTTAATTTTTAATTTTTAATTTTTAATTTTTAATTTTTAATTTTTAATTTTTAATTTTTAATTTTTAATTTTTAATTTTTAATTTTTAATTTTAATTTTTAATTTTTAATTTTTAATTTTTAATTTTTAATTTTTAATTTTTAATTTTTAATTTTTAATTTTTAATTTTTAATTTTTAATTTTTAATTTTTAA